>JAZAVJ010000151.1:0-101498 GCA_037954315.1 Neonectria punicea
AGGCCAAAAAGATCAACCAATTCAAGTAAACTACGTTACTGAATCGCGCTACACAATAGGTTATAAGGGACTGGGGCCTCGCAGCTTCAGTGCAGCGAGCCCTCGGCGAGCCAGCGGCTCCAGCCTTCAACCCCTTACAGTTCGCAAAGCTAGAGTTAGCGATGCAAGCATCGGTAAGTGATGCACGGGCTTATGACTATTCTGTTTTATTCTAGCAGTAGTTTCAAGGCATTTATGGATTGATAGAACCTAGACTGCAAGATGGCGCTTTTAGCATCATGTTATTTATTTCTTCTGCACTAACCTTCATTCAGTAGGATCACCGGCAGCTATAAACCCCCTCAAAACATTATCCTACCACTAGGGCAAGTAGACATTTTTACACCAAGCCGCAAGCTCCCTCAACCCCGCAACGATCTTGAATATATCCTGTATGTTCTGTGTGGTTCCAAACTCCCGCTCCGTCCAAAGAACCGTCTTTTGTCCCTCGCGCGTCGACAGGACTAGAGACCACTTATGCCCCTGCACTACTACACTAGGGAGGAACGGCAGACGAGCGACTTGCGCCTCCGCCCGTTTAACAAGTTCCATCTGCTCCAATGGTGATCGAGATGCTCCTGCATCTTGGCTCGCCTGAATAGATAGTCGAACAGCTGATGCTAGGAAAGACCACTGCGCACAGCCCATTTTCTAAGTACTATTCTTAGCTTCGCAAGTCGCTGTTCATTTCGCTAGTCAACGAACCCCCCGTGAGGGACGAACGGGCGGTTGAGCTGAAGTGAAATGACGAGACCCTCCTAGTAGTAAAATTACTAAGGATAAAATATAAATATATAATAAGGTCTTCTAATTCATCCTACCTATATATTGATATTTCTTTCTTCTTTATTGTCGTTATATTCGTCTTGTAGGTTGTTGACCTCGTCGTTGACTCCGGGTTTTGCGGCCAATCAGAATATAGCGGTCAAATTGAACCGCTTTCGTTTTTGCAGTCGCTGTATTGGGAATAGTGCAAATGTAGCAGACCCAACACCCCTGTAATGTTGATAAGGAGGATGCTGACATAATTTGGGCGCCTGATTGCTCATGCATCAGCCACCTCGTTTTATTTACACTTAACAACCTTACTCCTCCAACTTTGATCCAAGTTTCAACATATCCATCGTATTGCTACTTCAGATAGCATGAATAGCTTGCCATGCCATGACAGCCATGCCATACACACCACCCATCGACAATACGCCAACTCAGCATGACGGCACTGAGCATATGGCTATTAAAAACACCCGCCTCCGGCGCCTTTTGACCCGGCTCGCGCTTCGGACAACCGCGCATTGCTACAAGCTGGATGGCTTCGTCCGGCCAATCTCTCCGAATCTTATCGTCAAGACTGGTCCTTGGGTTCATCTCACCGAGGCCGCCACAATGCAGTTCATTTCCGCAAACACGTCGATTCCCGTACCGCGAGTGCACTGCTCCTTCGTCTACAACAACCGCGCCTACATTGTTATGGAGCGCATACAAGGCTCTGTCCTCGCCAAAACATGGATGACGCTGTCTGAGATTGATCGCGAGACCGTACTTGCTCAGCTTCGCCGCATATTGAAACAGCTGAGATCACTGACGCCACCTGGCATCAAAGTCGAGAGCTGTGTTAACGGTTCCTTGTACGACTCTCGGATTCCCCATGCTAGGCCCCGATTCGGCCCGTTTCAAACAATTCAAGACTTCCATCGCTGGCTCCGTGATGGGTTCCGACTTGAAGACTATCCTGACCGCAAGGGTGAGAAGGACTATGAAGATATCGAAGCCATGATCACCAAGCAGAATGGACCGTGGCCGCCTCCCGTATTTACACATGGTGATTTACATCCTTGCAATATTTTGCTTCGTGGGACGCAGGTTGTTGGCATTATCGACTGGGAATTTTCAGGGTGGTATCCGTTATACTGGGAATACACGGCCGCATGGTATGGAAATCGTACTCGGGAGTGGTGGCAACGCAGATTGGACAGCTTCCTTGATGCGCATACTGAAGAGTTGAAGATGGAGATATTGCGTCAGAAGTGGTGGGGAGATTTCTAAAATGCTGGCCATTAGATGGACCACATACTTGGTTTGTCAACCTGTATAGCTACCTGCGAGGTTCTGTTTCACAATTCATATTGGTACTTGTTCAACTGGCTCACACGTAATACTTGCAATGACCAATCGGATGGAATTTCTATTTTTGGCAAGGCCAACACCAACAGCATAACTATAGGGAAGATGAGGGTTAAAAGGGCCGCTGCAAGTCTGCTCATCTCGCTCATTTGGCTCCTTAAGAAACAGTGTTCAACATCCCCTCCTCATTTTCCTACTGTGATACGTCCTTGAACATGGTCGGTAACAAGAATCGGCTGTACATTGGACTTTATCCGAGTGGAGTTGTCAACAATGAGGAGCGAAAGTAAGGCCACTCAATCATCAGTGCTCCCAAGGCTGTTCTAATGTGTTGCGTTAGATATCATTGGGGCTTCCTCATAGGTCCTAAGACGGAGATGCAGCCAGAAGTTCCTGGTATGCGATACCATGTCAAGAATAATCCATTTCAGGGCTGGGTCTATGAAGAAATCTCTTTGAGAAACGTCAAGACCACCGCCAGTCTCCTGGCGCGAATCATGATTGCGAAAGTTGAAGACGAGAAGCGGCTTATTGAGATATTCCGTGCAACACCGGTTGTTCAGAACGATCCTAACTGGCGCTGCCGTACATGGGTTGCCGACGCATTAACTAGGATTGCCCAGGATGGACATGCTGTGGGTACGGCAGAGTTAGATTGGGTGAAGATTGAGGCATTCGCTCGTGAGTACGTTGCGAAGAAGGCTAGCAGTGGCAGATATGGCTATGGTACGGATATGTCGCAACCCAAGCCAACTTGGGATATGATTGAGGGGAGAGAGGCTGTGCCATAGCTAGGCGATTTTAGTAGGCAATTGTAGCATAAGTCTTTAGTAAAATACTACGTCACCCCTTGCACTTTAGAGCGGTGGTGCAAGGGGTACAATCAGCCGAAGGCCGAGAGTCCGTGGGCCAAGCAATTATCTACAGTCATTACATTATTTACGAACTGGAGCAACTTTTGTAACATTTCTTCTTGTCGCGAGCAGAATCACCTAGAATCATCCAGAACCGTGGTTTGTCTTGCAGGGATTCGTATAAGAATCTGTCGCCTCCGAAGCTGCTAATCCCTCGTCTTCATCTTCATACTATCCGGGGGAGATGCGTAAATCAGGTGATTGCGATCAAATGGGACATCCAACATCAAGCCCTCGAGCGTTTCCACACCACACACCGCCCCATTGAACTAGCTTCCTTGAGATGATGCTTCCATGTGCTTATCAATGACGTCCCAGAATGTGTGAGGTCGTAACTGAAGATCGAGAGTCTTGCCATGAATGTGGATGTTGAGTCTGTGACTTAAACTGCTATCCATTGCAGCAAAGTGTATTCTCAGTGACTGATATCCACGGACGTTCTTTCCTATTTCACTCTTCTTCTAGCCCCTTGACTAGGAGAGCGTGTTGCTCGTATCTAGGCAGGAAGTTGTGGTGCTTACTTATCTCCTGCATACAAACAGCCATTACAGACAAGTCGTCCGGCGCCTGTGTTACCACAATCGGGATCAGTTCTTGTCTTCCGCTTGTTTCGATTTCTTGATCGATTATCCTCATAAATGCAGAAACGCGCATTATCCGCAAGGTTGGGTCGTTAATTTCGACCATGTTAACCAGTCGAGGGAGTTCCTCTTCGAGCAGAGACAGGAATGATAAGTGTAAGGATATCAAGAGCCTCAATGTCTCACCGTCTACGGGCAGTATCAAAGGCTGTATATCTATCATAGTGTTGAGACTCGAGTTCTTTCAGAGCATCGAAATGGCGGCCGAGGGTGTGAAAAATGTCGATCCGGGCAAGGACAGTGCGCAATAGATTCGACACGCGCCCAGGAGGATTTGCCGGTGTCACTTCCAGGGTGCTGACCCACAGTTCAGCGTCCATCCGGAGTTGCCACAAATCATGCCGTGGTTCATCCAGTAAAGCCTCTACAAGACTGCCCAAGTATTGTAGATCGATGGTATTTGGGTGACCGTAGCAGTCCATTCTTGCAAACTGAGTCAAGAGAGGAGGAAGTTAATCGCCATCCATGCGGCCATGTGATGATTCTGCCGCTATATCAAATGCGGAGTTATCCAGTAAATTTAAAGTCTTTAAGCACCTGGAAAGGAAGGTTGTGCCTGTATCTAGTTGGTAAAGGCCACGACCGGGAAGAACTTCGTTTCAGCGCCTCTAATAAAACAAGTCAATATAAGCAAGTCAAGTAAACAACGAAGTAAGTCTCGCGATCTAGCCCAGCCAAGTAACCAAATTAGGGCCCAGATTTGACTTACTTGGATTTGATAGATTGATATAGATTACATTGATTTTTCCGGCCCCGGAAGACCCCTGTGACCCCCCTTGTTGATGCTGTTTTTGGTGTTTTGGTCCACCTTCTGCCCCCTTCTGCCCCCTTCTGCCACCTGTTTTACAGCCTTATTTCTACCTTTTCTTTCCACCTTCTGCCACGCTGCCCAATATACGGTTCTGCCGCCCGGTACGTTCACCGCCCCCTTCCTATCTCACTGCTGCCCTACTAATGAAGCTATTCCCACAGCAGGCAGCAGGATGGATTTCACTCCCGTTACTACCAACGCCCTCGCCCTTCTTAATGAGGCCGGCCGGAACGTAGCCAGTCAAGTTGTCAGCGCGTCTGTTGCTGTACTCCCATTGAACCCGACGGCCGAAGACCTTCCTGCTATCACGTGGCGCAACCGGAGATTCGTTTTGGAAGCCCAGGCTGCCCGGAAGGGGTCCCGCGGCCGGTCAAGCTGGATTAAGGACTTTGGGGTCTTTTTAATTGAGCTTGACCGCAACAATAACCGTATCGGTACGGTTTGGTTTTGTGGGCGGTGTGATGAGCAAGGGGCGCCCAATTTCTTCGTAATGAACGCAATAGCCTCCGCCCAAAAGCACCTGAAGCAAGTACACAAGATCGAGCGCGACGATGAGACCAAGAAGGTCTCTGCGGATACGGATAGTAGCAGGCCGGCCAAGCGCGCGAGAAACGACGCCCTCATACCTAAGATCAAGGTTGACGATATACGCTACTTATCCATCGCGTTTATCGCCAGCCAAAACCTCCCCTTTAGTATTTTTGAAGAGCCGTACGTGAAGGAGATTCTTAAACACCACGACCCTGCAGTCTTCAGCCAGATTCCTTGGAGCCACGGATCTATGAAGAACCAGCTTGACGAACTTGTTCAACAAGGGAGGCGCTTGGTACGAGAAGAACTACGCGTTGCGCCTACGAAAATACACCTCGGATTTGACCTTTGGACCTCGGCTAACGACACCAGTATTGCCAGTTTTTTTCGGCCAGCTGGATTCATCGATGACCCAAGAGGATATCGAAGCGAGACGACTACGCTGCTTTGGCCACATCTTGAACCTCGTCGCCCGCGCCTTTATATTCGGCAAGGACTTCGAGGTCTTCGAGGCAGAGGCCCGAGACCAGGGTATTGTTGGTCAATACGAGCGAGACCTACAGCTGTGGAGGAAGAAGGGCGCCGTGGGCAAGCTTCACAATATCGTGAAGTTTATCAGTTCTTCGCCACAGCGCAGCCAGCTATTTTGCGATATCGCCAGGGAGCTCGAAGACGAAGATGACTTCTACCTATATAAGGAATCAACAGCAGAACTAGAGGTCATCATGGATAATAATACGCGGTGGAATTCGACGTATCTCATGATTTCCCGGGCCATCAAAAAACAAGGGGATATCTATCACATCCAAAGGCCGGGATCAATGGGGTAAAAGCTCTTGATTTCTATCTATCCTAGCGGGAAAGGAAGGTCTTTAAATACATGATTTAGTCCGTAGGAAGGGATAGGAATCGTGTCATCTAGAGCGATGAGAAAGGAAGGAAAACGTGTCATCTAGGATGACTAGGTTGTTGAGGGCATTAAGGTTCGTAGCTAGGTTGTTAAGACAGGTCAAATTGGTCAACCTTTGTAAGACCATCGGGCCTAGGAAGCTTGTCATGTGGGGGAACCTTATGATAGCCAATGCAATGTGACAATATCCAAGCATTTATCGTCCACCTTCAGGTCAACGAGCCTAAGCATAAACAGGTCCCAGAGGCCGATGTGTCAACGCCTGACGAGTGGAAGGTTCTTGCGGAAATTCAATACGTATTGAAGCCGCTCTACAGCATGACGATACGAACGCAAGGTTGGGGGAAGAGTTGGCGGAGCGGCTACTTATGGGAGGTCTTGACTGGTATGGAATATCTTCTTGGCCACCTAGAAGACTGGAAGGCGTTCTATAGGGCAATTGACCCCTCAGGCGCCTCGCTCGATTCCAATCTCTTCGCTGGCTCGTCAGGCCGCTCAAGAAGGCAACGCCCTCTTCGGTTTAATACTGCCTCGCTGCCAGACCATAGTCGCCACGAATACACATCGTTCGGGCTTCCGCTTGCTGCTACGGTCTCTCGGTTTAACAGCCTGCCTTCCGATTACCAGTTTTTTCTACGTGGTTCAATTGATCTTGCTTGGAACAAGCTCAACGATTATTACAAGAAGTGCGACGATTCCCCCTTATTTGCGGCCTCAGTTATATTGAACCCGAAGTATGGCATTTCCTGAGTCGAGAATCGGTGGCGGTCACAGACCCAGCTTGTGTGGCTACGAGACGCAAAGGCAGCAATTGCGCAGTATTTTGGCCGGTGGTATCAAGACCTTGAGGCAGAGCCTCGCCCAGCAACGACAGCTAGCTCGCCTCGGGGGCTCCTCCATCGTTTCCCCATTGCTCCAACGCAAAGGCAAGACGACGATCCGTTCGAGGGCTAACTTAGCCATTACCTAGAAGGACCAAGGCCGTTCTAGAGGTGCTCTAGCTTTAATGCAGCATTACGTTACCCTACGAGAGCAAGTACTTGGCCCAAGCCATCCCAAGGCCGTATTCTCGTCGGCAACTCTGGCTAAATGGGAAGAAGAGAGTCATGTAGCATAGAGTATGCAACAAATATGAATGGACGCCTAGTAGATGAAACCTATGGCAGGCTTAAGATGAGCAAATTGCGTCTCCGTCACTGCAGACACATTTACCGCAGATCCCAGGCGCTTGGTGAGCGTACGGCATTTAAGAGGCGAAGTAGAACAGGAGCTGAGATGATGGCATGTCCAGGTCAATCGCCTGGCTTGACTGTTCCTAATTCCCCACTAACCTCGTACAGCAGCACACCCGAAGGCTCGTAACACGCCGTCCTTACCCTATAGCAGCGCTAGGAGCCCGCTGACCGTAGACATAGACAGGAGCAAGCGCCTCCATAGAATAGATTATTGTGCTTATTTCACTACCAGCCATTGCCTCTCCCAAAATAGCGATGTACTATGTCAGGCCAATCATGGCGAAATGCATGAAAGCACTTCTGCCTCGACACCGAAGGGCCCAGAACTGGCCCAATTGGTGCAGCGCTATGCTCCTCCAGTCCTAACCCTGTAATGGGCGTGGATTCATGTAGCTGGATGGATGGGGACAACTTCAATATGTAAACTGCACATCCATGGCTGAGTTTGCCTTTCAACTTTCCACACCTAGAGCCTTTGCCGCTGGCTTCATGCAGTTCTCGGCAATCCTATTGGCCTCGTAACGCGCCTCACAACATGCGCCTCACAGCTCAAACCTACCACATCAACGGCACATCGCCATGGAGACCGTCGGCCTCGTCGTTGGAGTCGCCGGCCTCGCTGGGCTCTTCACCTCCTGCCTGGAGGCCGTCGACAAGGTACAATCCTACCAGACATTCGAAACTGACTCGTACGTTCTAGACACCCGGTTCAAGGTTGCCAAGGCCCGCTTTGAGCGATGGGGCCCGGGCGTGGGGATAGAGCTATCTTTTAATAAGACTATATACTACTATAAGGACTAGGGGTATACGGTTAGGGTTAATATAGTAAGAAAAAGTGCTCAAAAAATAATTTTGGGACATCAGTCGTCCCTATAGCCTTCCGTATCAGTCGAGAAAGGCGCCGCGCGGAAAGCATCCGAAAAGCATCCGAATAAGTCTCCGTGACCAATATAAGTGACCAGCTTGACGCCGGGCGCCTTGAAATGGATCAACCCATTGAATTAAATGCTCCAAAGCCGATGAACAACATGACTCGCGATATCCTCATTGTAGGAGCTACCGGCCAGCAAGGCCAAGCCACCATCAACGCCTTGTACAAGACCCTCAACAACTCATCACAACTACACGAGACTCGGATCCTGGCCTTGACAAGATCCATTTCGTCACCAAAGGCTCAGGCTCTTAAATCAAAACATCCAAACGTTGTCTTAGTTCAAGGCGATACTCAAACACCACAACCCATCTTTAAAGAGCACCCGTCCATCTCATCAGTCTTTGTCGTCACAGTGCCACCCAACGACGAAGCACAAGCCATTCCTCTCATCGAAGCAGCTGCAGCAACAGAATCACAAGTCGATCACATCGTATTCACGAGCGCCGACCGTGGGGGCGATGCAGCCAGCTGGTCTCAGCCAACAGAGGTGTGCCGCAAAGCATCGCATCGAGCTCCAACTCCGGCGACTATGCGAGAAGTCTGGAAAGCGATGGACAATCTTGAGACCGACTGGGTTCATGGACAGCTATAACCCTGGATTCTTTGGCCAGATGATGGCATCACTTTGGTCGGCGGGCATGCCCAAGGACCGCAAGATGCAACTGATCAGTACACACGACATTGGTGTGTTTGCCGCAAAGGCGCTGTTAGATCCGGATGCCTGGGCCGGAAAGGCAACTGCTTTGGCAGGTGATGAGCTGAGCTTCTTGGAGCTCCAGGAGATATTCCGGAAAACAGTTGGAGAGGAGCTCCCACAGACGTATAAAGCAGTGGCATATCCAGTGCTTTGGATGGTGACGGATGCGTCGAAGAGCTTCGAATGGTTTAGGACAGCGGGATGGGATGCAGATATAGCTGCACTGCGAGAACAAGAGCCCGGATTGCAAAGCTTTGGGCAGTGGCTTCGACAGTCCAGCAGATGGAAGTGCGTTTGATGCGGCGAAATGTGACGGAAACGTTTATGCATCAGATCTGGCGTTACGGCTGCTTACTCATAAATAACTCATAATTTAAATCACGAGTAGTTATCAGACCATGATTTTGTATCCAAAACATGCCAGGAACTGCGACCAAGCCTCGGTGGAACCAAACAGAGATAGGCACGTATTCGCGCTCGGAACCTTGCCATTCCAGATATTCTAGGTCACAACCGGCAGAAACATGATAGGGTTGGCCAGGACCGAAAATCCCCCCGAATAAAAGAAATATGGTACTCCGTATACCTAACCGATCATTCAAACGACACTCTTGCCACCTCCTCGTATACCTCCTTGACTGACATGTTGTAGTCGAGCTTGAAATCCTCCAGATGGAACAAATATTCAACCAATCCCCAGAGGCCGAATATTTTATCTCGGGGATCTAGACACTGCTTGTATCGCATGCTGTGAGCGAGATCTAGAAGATCTGGGGCCGCCCGTTGGCATGTACCCCAGCCCTTGGTAAACTGTTTCACGTCCTGATAATCCAACATCTCCAGTAACGGTCGCATGTCCACCGCATCGAACCCCAGCTGTGTCCATTCCGGTAGTATCTCTGCAAATTTGATCATCCGAGCGAAACGCCGCACAATGCGAAAGTCTGTTGACTCCCACTCGATACAGTCACTCCCGCACATGAGAACCGCACGCGAAGCTCGATTAGCACATGATTAGCCTGCTCGTAGATGATGCCCATTCTAGCCACTTGTTGGTTCCGTTCAAGAACATCTCCTTGGTTGATGCAAATGTAGTCTACCCAGAGGCTTCTAGGGGCGACCGGGAAGTTTGAAGCCCCATGCTCGATCAAACACTCTCCAGATGTATGTTGACATGCTGCTCTTCGACTAAAGGTTTAGGACGTCGTAGCAAAAGGCTCAGTCAAAGAAGAACTCAGACGTTGGGGCTTTTGGGATGCAGTTTCGGCCGGGAATGAAAACTGTCCTGGCCATGGGCGATGGGATGACTGCAGCCGCCAGCCTTGTGCGGCTGAGCCAGGCGATCAACCAATTCGCAGAGGCTAGGCAGCAGCGTTCCATCGCGAGACGCGTCACGAGCTATTGCTCACTTTTTCCACATGCATTTTGCATCTCGGAATCTACAGTTTGCGGATAGTGCAGTAGTCGTTTCCTATGTGATGTACAAAAACTTCACAGCAATACACGAACATTACAAATTTCTTCTTCGCAACCCGAGGCAAGCCTCAGAAAGCAATGAAAAAAGAAAAACCGCCTGTCAGACGTCCATCAATACCCATCCTGAGCGCGCGCCCGAAGGCAGACCGCAAACAGGATCGAGATCATCAAAAGGTGAACATCTCTCTATACAGCAGCCACAGTGAAGTAGTACCGCCATCCTTGCGGACAGAGCGAGAGGACCGAGGTATTCACTCTAGGGTGTCGAGGATATGCACTCATCAACCAGGGTGGGATCTGTGGCTCTTTTAGGGAACCAAGAGGAGGTCGAATACTATAGAAATGATTCTCCTGTGAAGAGGTTAGCACTGGGAAGTGAGGGAGGAGAATCTCCCAGAGTTCATCACAGAACATGACGAATCATGTCCGCAAAGCCCTCTGGAGAGTGTGAGAGCAGGTAGGGGCCACATACTGAAGTATTGTCGACGTGAAGAAGAAAGAAAAAAAGTCCAAAGTGTCGAGGGCTCAGAGAACTTTTATACCATCGTGAGTGGGGCCCGCAATCAGCCGCTCACCGCCTAAAAGTTCCACGCGGCAGAAATTTCTTTGGATCCATTGTTGCTAGTCCAGGGTACGGGAGTGCAAATTTTCAGCATGATATCACCTTGATCAAATGCTTTATATAATTACGAGTACAACAATATTGGGAGAGCGAGAGAAACTCAAGTAAAATCTTCTAGTTCTCTAATATTGTTTACCTGTATAGAATTTTCATTCTCTAATTATCTTTTGCTTCGCTTTTTTGATTGACATCATAGTTGACTCGGCTTCACAATGCTCATGTTGTGATGGCTTTGAATCTCTCCATAGTCAAGCACCCGGCTGAGCAACTATTATTCATTGAATAGACCAAATTTCGCTTAATCGTAAGCACCGTTCCTTTTGCTTCTCAGGTGGATCCTTTTGCAAATGGTAAATCTCTTCGCTCGGGTCAGTTGCGTTGGCTGGTGAACTAAAAACCAACCCCCGAAATTCTATCCCTACCACGTTTTTCTTTCAGCAAAGTTGTCCTTAGATATGTAGATCAATGTGAACACCTCTATTACGTACAAATTTTACATGTGTATCTATCTCATGATTTTATCGCATTCAAGGACATTGCTGTGAGCCTGTCATCGGGGAATGGATACCGATGGCCTTACCAGGTCACTCCAGCTTCTACCAGTTCGCTGCATTCTTTTATTCGCGCTTCAAATTGTCCGGATGTGAACAAGAACCGAGTAGAAACACAATCCGTTTCCGTTCAGTATCTAGAGATGTACCAGCCGATTCACCCCCCACTACTATCGCGCAACTACCTCTCTCTAACGCAGTTAGTGATGAACTCTGAGCATCTACCCCCCCTTGCGCGTATAAGTGGATGTTGTGAGATGCATTGAGCAGCAAATCATAGGCTCAAAAATATCTGAAATTTCTTGGCAGAGGTGCTCGGCCTGGAAAACCGATACGGCGAGTAAATTGACCGTTTTGTGCGTGGTATATGAAAGGCACATAGCTTGATGTCAGAATCAACCCCGTGTCTCGATCGTGAGCTAACGCCTACTGGTAAAGAGGAATAAATGCAAGCTATCGGGGGCCAGGGCTTAAGATGTTGAGCTGTGGTTAGATCATAAGGTAAAGTCAGACTGAGTGCCCCTGATTAGAAGAGCCACTTTTCTTTCCATTCTGTCTCCCTCTACTTTCCAGGCTGGAATAAAAATGTCTCATCCATCGGTACATCTTTTGACCGTGGCATTCATCTTCGTTGCTGTCAGTTTCTTCGCCTGTAGTCAACGCTGGCTCCGAGATAAATAGTATTACTGTGAGTTTCGAAGTCAAACATAGTTTTCCCACGAAGCGAGACGAACAACACGTCTGAAAATTTCCCACAGCGATAGTACAGATCTACACGGTCTTGTGGGCAGTAGGTCATCACTTCACCTTTTCTTGAGCAATTGTGTCTCCTGTAGGGCCTGTTCCACGTGGTGGTACTTGGATAGGTGCGATTTCGAGAGGTAGAAGCATCATAACGAATGCGACACAGTAATCTTGATTGCCAACACCAACGCATCGTGGTGGGCTCGTCATGAGTATTCCGACAACCGTATCTACTAAGACTTTTTTCAAGTACGTAGGTGTGACAAGTCACGCGTCTTTGGTGCTCTCACGTTCTCTGTTGAGTCTACCAGCAACGGAACAGGAGCAGAGAAAGAACCCGATGTGCTTGACGTGCTCGAGTGCCCTACCTTGGGATCTGTGGCCGATCTGGAACAAGGTGCGCCGGGTTGTTTACATATACGGGACAAAGGGAACAACACGGATGAGGGCACTACTTGTGCAGTTACGATCGACAAGGCGGTTGCAAGCAGTATCTCAACCCAGGCCACGAGCTCAGCCACGTCATCCTATGTGGCTACAACCGCCACGTCCGAGTCGCAACCTAGCGAGAGAAATATTGCCACAGCAAGAACAGCTCTTTTTATAGGTATATTGTGTCAGTAGCTGTTTGGATTTGAATACTTGAATATAGGACGGCCCTATAGTGCATGTCCCTCCCATAGATATATTTATCCTCCTCCTCGGTGTCATTTCGCTATATGCCAGAGAGTCTGGGAAAGGCAACCCGCGAGTTCATTGATGAATGCTTGAAATGGTCTGACATTTCACAGGTGAGGATGAATAAGACACGCGAATTCCATCTTGCTGCATTTGTGAGGGCAGTGGCCTCATGTGGGCGACTCACGCACTCACCACAAGAATACTCAGATAGAATGTCGACGAAATCTCTGATTTAACGGTATCCCCAGGTCAGGCCAAAGAGAATGGAACTACTGGATATTTGTGGATCTTTCAATTATGCCCGACGAAGCAATCACGGAGCCTTGCCGAAGGCCAAGGCCCTCGTTGAGGCCCAACAACAGAAAATGGCTCTCCCCATAAAGACTGAAGCTGTCCGCGCCGCCCTGGAGGAGCTACACAACATCGCCACTAAGTGGCTCGAGAATCCGAGCTTAGCTGGTTCGCTGTATATTCTGACCAGGATCGGAGCTGAGGAAAAACTACCCCAAACTGGAGGCATTACGGCAGGCGCATTGCTCAGAGTGCAACGTCGACTAATTGATCATTACAAGCTCTATGAGAGTCCTGCTCTCAAACGGAATTGCAGCCGAGACTAGTACAGACGCCCACGGCAACAATGCACTCCCAACTCACCGCACGGGAAGCGTTCGCCTGCGTTTGCGTCGACTTTATGAGGACGTGAGGTGCCATACCAGACTACGTCAAGGCTCTCGCCTCTCAGATACCAGGTTCACCTAATGCATCGTCTCTTGCGGGGTTTATGTCCCAGTATGCATCTAGTTGTTAGAAACACCGTAATTTCCATTGGACTTACCTCCAGGCTCTTCATTGTGATACCATGGTTCCGAATGGCGTTGAAATTGGTGGCCCAATGGACCTTTACGGGCTCGATCTTCCTCTTCTCACCATTAGTGGCAAGGAGTGAACATTAGCAGATTTCCAGCGGAGATTCAAAGAGACCGGCCTTGAGCTTGTGACAATTCACAGGTCAGACATTGGATACACGGTGATGCTAGAGGCTAGGCGGAGACAGGACAAATGATCCAGAGAAGCCACTTGGAAGACGCAGGTTTTTCCCTTGGCTGTCACGGGGAGACAGTATTTTCCCGGTCAATAGATTATGTCTGCAGGTAGCTGTGATTGACATTGATCGTACGATTTGGTGCCTAACTGGACCTTGGGAAACCCCAAGTGGTCTAAGAAAGCATTGGAGATTTACTTGGCATTTCTGACTTCGGGTTGAAGCTTGTTTTCTTCCTGGAATGACCTCACATCTGCTGAATGTATTATGTAAATACCATGGACGTGCTTTGCCCTGTGTCTCATTTCAGACGCCACGTTGAGCATCCCCTCGGCAACATGGAGGGAGGCCTCAAGCCTAGCACGCCACGGTAATCATGGCTTGCGGTGTGGCACGAATTAGGCCGCTATTGTTGATAGGTCATGGTGTTAAAAAAAAATTAGCTAGATGAATGTCTGGGAATGTTGCGCTCTGTTGGTCGATATTGATAGAATTTACTCCCCAGAAATCAGCAGACAGTCTAGCGGTCAAACCTGGCAGCAAGATCTTGTAGGGAAGCTGAGGGGAAGAAGTTCTGGGGAAGCGGAGATGACAATTGACTGGCAATGAGGGGTCGACAAATGTGAGACCTGGCCCAACTAACTGCCAGCACTATCGATTTAGTAGTCGCCTTCTTAGCGCGAGTCCCCTTGCTTCTGATCTCTCGTTTTCTAATGCCAATCCCGGAAAGTTGGGAGCCGGGCTTGGCACTCTATCAAGCCGAGAGAACGACGCCTGCCACTGTCTAGGCTGGTACGTAGAAGATATGCCTAAGTATAGTAGCACGAAGCACGGAGAAGCATAATGTTAAAGGTGGCGGAGCTTGACTGTTGAGGGAGGCCCAAAGCCCTAGCCTAGCCACTTGAATATTCTGCTTGCGTCCATGGCGCTGGAGGCGCTGGGCTAGTTCTGCCCTTCTCCAGTTAGCGGCGTGCGGACAGACGGTGAATGACACTCAGTCCGCCTTACAGGGAAGACTAACAAGCCGTCTGGACAGCTTGTGGAGGCTGGGTTAAACACTGTCCCACCACATTAACTAGCATTAGCCTGTGATAGAGTTCGCTGTCACGAGCTAAACTTCTCAGGTGAGCCGAGACCTCATAAGGCTGGACCTGGGCGCACCATTAGGCAGCGTTAGCCGGAGGAGGCGTTGGAGACGCAGGGATCGTGGGCCGCCATCGTCTTCAGCTGAGAGCGTGAACCCGCGGAGCTGAAAAGAAGCGCTGGCTTTATTTATTGCGGGAGTTCGGCGTGGCCTTTGTTGTTTTCCGTTTCTGTTCTCAAGTTCTTTTCAATCAATCCATCTGAGATTCTGATTGCAGTTCCTCTTCGCTACACACTGCGCTCACCACCGCAACCATGCGATGTATCTTATACTTGTACATTGCCGCCCTGCTCGGCGTCGCGGCCGTGCTTGCGCAGTCTAACGTGACCCACGCCAACAGCTTCCCAGGCCTGGCCGTCTTTGCCGACGCTCTCGCCAAACCGCACCAGTACAAGTACAAGCCCGACCATTACAAGCGACAACAGACACCGGGCGCCAGCGTCACCGATGAACCAACCGCAACGGACGCCGAGCCAACGGAAACCGACGTCGACGATTCCACAGCTACCCAAGGTTCGTCAGTAGCTCACAACGAGGATCCCTCAGCAACTGACAGTAGCTCCACACACAGATGATGATGCGGAATCCACAGAAGCCGACGGGCCAACTGCCACCGAGTCTGACGGAGCCGCCGAGACAACTTCTGATGATGATTCGCCATCGGAAACAGAGTCCAGCGGAGCGACAGCCACAGACGACGACTCCGAGGACCCCACCTCCACTGATGATTCAGGCGACGACGACGATGACGATAGCACCGCGACTGACAAGTCCGACGGAGACAAGACCTCGACTGCATCTGGGCCCTCCAAGACTGGCGGGGCTGGCAACAAGGGATCCGACAACGGTCAAACTGGGTTGGTAGCTGTCGATGCCCGTGACGGAACCGAATCCAGCAAAAAGACGCCTGCGGATGTGACCACTCCCGACCAGCACAACGCCGAGAGCAAGGCCAACCTGCCGAATGTGGCCATCTCTGGCGACGATGCAAAGGAGGTGGTCGTCATGGAAGCCGTCATGTTCGACTACTTTGTGACCAACGATCCTGCACCTGCCGACAAGGGTCAAATCAAGCTCTCCTCCAACGTCTCCCAGTGCAAGGTGGGCATCGAAAAGCGCAGCACTTGGGACAAGAGAGCTCTGAGTGGCAAGTTCTCTCGAGACCTGAGGGAAGATTGCAAGTATGTGACGTCTCTCGAATTCGACATCTACTTCAACTACGTCCGAGGCACCATCGATTCTGAGCGCCCAAACAACCTCGAGGATCGAGTCGAAACTAGTGTATGTGACAACAACCCCCGTTCCTGTTTGCAACTACAATCTTGCCTCTCGTTCAAAGCTAACGTCCACTACAGGTCGACCTTCTCAACGACGTCTACGGCCCCCTTGGCATCACTTTCACATACAAGGCCTACCAACAATGGGCACCGCCAGAGTCCGGCTCAAACAAGGATTGGTCCAAGGTCACGCAGTTTGAAGAGCGACTTGAACAGTGGCAGACGGACACTCATACGGGGAACGAGATGACGCTGAATGTCTGGCTTGTGAACGATCTGAGGAGCGACGACGGCGACAAGGAACTGAATGGGGTACGTCTATTTCAATCACGGCAAATCCTCAAACTAACATGACTATCAGTACGCCTCCTTCCCTTGGGACAAAAAGGGAGCCTTGGACGGTATCGTTTTGCAGGAAGACCGACTCAACAAGGACACCATCCCTACCTTTATCCACGAGATTGGACATTGGTTGGGGCTGCGACATACCTTCCGTGAACAGGTCGATAAAGTCGACCAAGATTGTGGAGTCGCCGACGGCCTCATTGATTCGAGTGTCACGACCGGTCTCGTCGACAACATGTTTGAGTGCAGCCAGACGACATGTTCCGGCTCGGCTTCGAAGGACATTGTCAACTACATGAGTGTAAGTGCAGAGCTTTCTTGTAACTTGTCCGCTGGCTAATCTCTCGCAGTATTCGCAGTGTCGTGGCAAAGTGCCCGAGGATGGCTTCACCACCGACCAGAAGTCGGCCATCTACTCCCGCGTGCTAAAGTACAGGCGCGGCTACCGCGACGGAGAGTGTACCGCCCAGTATCCCGACTCAGCCGACGCCAAGAAGATGATGAAGCGTTCGACCATGCAGGACCTCGTCGACGGAGACTGTCCGAATATCGAGGCGGGAGTCCAGGACTTGCAGAGCCAGCCGACCAGCACCAATGCGGGTGGCCGATTTGCCCACAGCTTGTGTTACATCCTGGCAGGCATGGCTGGTTCCTTGTTTATTATGATGTAGGACACTGGGTGGCATTCACGAGGCAACAGATTGTCAATTGATGGCTCGCCTATTGGCATGATTTGACGAAGAATTTGAGCGGAACGATGGAACGAGCTCAGTTAGTCATTAGATGTAGTAATTGCGAGATAATCTCAAGCATTTGTTCCAGACACCTGTCTTTCTTCCAGTCTCTGCCGTTATATGATGTATCGCATGGCGGCCTGAATGACGACCCAAATGCTACCCAGCTCTTCCACCGATGTCCGTGGTCCGTCACAGCGGAGTTGCGGCGCGGTCTCGGGTTCTTGTAGCCTCCGATCTCTCGCGTCTGTCTGCCGATCGTCCAACTGCCGACGGGGACGCCTTCTCCCGCCCGCGGAGTTTATGCCGCCTGCCGAATTACCCGTTTCGGTTCACATCCCGGTCTTTGCATATCCATGCCTCTTTGGTCAGCAAGATACCGATCGTGATGGAGACTGTTCGGTCGAAGGAAAGCCGATGCCGATACTTACGTGGGTCGGGGGTTTCATCATGGACGTTCGTAGCTAATTGATATAAAATGGGTTTGCTCTTTTGCTGCTGGACAACTCTATCACTCTACAACAACTTCCAACCTTCCAAACGAGTGTGTCAAAGATTCCAACATGGCACTGCTGGAGACGCATTTTGCTACGGCGTTGCCGTTGCTTTCGATTGGACTGGTAAACTTGGGCACATTCCTCGATATGCACGCATATACTAACCACACCTCTTGTGCTTCAGGGAATCGGATACCTCCTCCTGACAGCGATATACAACGTCTTCTTCCACCCCCTGCGCAACGTCCCCGGCCCGAAACTCTTCGCCATGACACGGATCCCCTACACTCGCATGTTCTTGTCCGGCAATGCTCCCCGGAAGATTCTCGAGCTTCACAAGGCGTATGGTGCTGTCGTGCGACTGGCGCCCGGGATTGTAGCATTTAGCCACCCTGACGCCGCTAAGGAGATCCGTGGCCACCGCAAGGCTGGCATGGGCGAGCACGGTAAAGACCCAGCCCACCTCGGTCCCTTGAGCAAGACTATTATTGGTACGGATCGGGCAAATCATTCGCGGTACCGAAGATCCCTGGCCCACGGCTTTTCAGCCCAGGCCATGCTCGACCAGCAGCCTCTTATCAAGCAGTACGTTGATATGTTCATTCAAAGGCTTCACCAAGAAAGCGCCGGTGGCACGAAGCAGGTCGACATGGTTAAGTGGTTCAACTACACAACCTTTGACATCATCGGTGATTTGGCCTTTGGTGAGCCGTTTGGCTGCCTTGAAGAATCGACGTATCACGGCTGGGTGTCGCTGGTTTTCTCCAGCATGAAGAACCTGACATTTTCAACTCAGCTGCACCACTACCCTTTCATTGCCCCTCTATTGAGAAGATTTATCATCCCCAAGACTCTAGCCACGAAGCTGGCAGAGCACACGCAGATGTCAACCGCCAAGGTGTCCAAACGGCTGGCGAGAGAGACTGACCGCCCGGATTTCATCACAGCTATGACGACTAGGCGCGGTTCATCCAAGGGAGATGTAAGTAGCCTAGACGCCATAAACTGAGGAGTCGGTGGGAAACCCAGCCAGGCACTAACCGAAACATAGGAGCTTACCTTTGATGAGCTTGCATCACACTCGTCGCTACTCATCACTGCTGGTTCCGAAACAACAGCTACAGCCTTATCCGCAGCAGCATATTACCTGGCAGCGAACCCACGAACACTATCCGTTCTTACCGAGGAGGTTCGCACGACGTTTGCTACTGAGGAAGAGATCGACCTGCTCAGCGTGCAGAAGCTGACTTACATGCTGGCTGTGCTCGACGAGGCAATGCGCATGTATTCGCCCACGCCTGGTGCACAGCCACGGATTATTTGCGAAGGCGGCGATGAGATCATGGGCGTGTATCTGCCTGGTGGTGTAAGTAGTCCTTGGAAGGGTGTAACGTATGAGAAAGGCAGATCCTAACATTTCCCTCTTTCACAGACAAAAGTCGAAGTCTGGCAGTGGGCTTCGTATCATAACCCCGCGAACTTTGTCCGACCAGACGAATTCATTCCCGAGCGCTGGCTTGGGGATCCTCTCTTCGCAAACGATAGGAAGGAAGCGTTCCAGCCATTTTCGGTTGGTCCACGGAACTGCATTGGGAAGAAGTATGTTCATCGCCTGTCACAGTGTGCAAAACCCACCCTGGTTTGATGATCTTCTCACCTAGCTATTTTTTTTTTGATCTGTGCTAATCCGACTCTTTTGCATCTGCACAGCCTGGCCTACGCTGAAATGCGTTTGATACTGGCTAGATGGGTGTGGAATTTTGATATCAAGCTCGCCGAGGAGAGCAGAGGATGGGACGATCGGAGCTCTTTTTACATATTATGGGAGAAAGGCCCCATTAACGTTTACCTGAAGCCGAGAAGCCAGACAAACTAGTGTCGGGATAAATATCCCGGCTTGTCTGGTTTGCGCATGGACAGAGGTAAGCCATGGACGCTCAAGGGCAATAAGATCGAAGTTGAGCTACTGGTTGCTCAAGCCCTCAGTAAACATCGTTTATATAACCAATACAGACCTTGAGATGTCGCAGGTGCAGAAACTAACTTGAAAGTGCCACCCCACGTACCACTGACTTGGCAAGCACGCATTTGTTCCCACTGTGACTGCGGCAAGTCTGGCCACGCGTTCATAATGAAGATTTATGCTGAATTAGACAGGTTTAATCAAACTGAAGATGACTATTGGGTATCACAAATTACAGTATTATGCCATCTCACTCGCAAGTCCATCTGTCAAGCCTGTCTGGCAACCAGCCGCTGGTATGCATCAAGGAGGTTTTCCTTTGCGACATTGCCGGCGCATAGCCCTGGCCCATGATCATCTTGTCATCCATCTTACACAAATCCTCAACGTACGTCCACTGGATGCAGTCGGCCCAACCCTTGCAGGCTGCCTCGCAAGCCTCGACAGACTGCCAGGCTTGCTTCCATCGATCCGCATCGTATTCGCCTTCTGGGGTTGGAGGCCATTCCTTGTTGGCAGAGGTGACCTCGTATAGATTGGCCATGTTGTCCCACCACTGGATCGGCTCTTGAATGCTGGGGAGGATCTTTTCAGTAAAGAAGTCTCGGTGAAGAAGAGGTTGCTACTTTTGTTAGTCTTTGATAAAGATGTGGGAGAATGAGGGGCGTACCGTAAAGTCCCACGCCTTCTCCAACTCGTAATACTGCGACACATCCCGATTGTGTACCTTGTGCCAAGACAACAAGGGATGGCACCAGTTGTGTTTGCTAAAGGCAAAGGTCCAGTGGACCACCGGATTGAAACCCCACGTGAACTTCTCATCGCCGCCGTTCTCTCCGAATTTGACTCCGTAGTTGTCGAGTGCGTGGGCCAAAACTTGGTCGCCGCAGCAGTGGTCTGCCGTATACTGGTAGTATTCCTCCGTCATGTTCGGGTTGCGACCAAACGACGTCTCCCAAGCGCCCCGCGACAAGGCAAAGCCAGCGCCACCATGGGCAAAGACAACATCAGACTTCGCTGCGTAGCTCCCCAGGTAGTGCGGCTTGGGCCAGTCAAACGTGGACAAGTATGAAAGCACGTTGGGCAGGAATAAGTACGTGTCGTCTTCCATGTAGATGTACCACTTGGCAGCTGGCCAGTTTGCGCCAGCGTGCTGCATCAAGGGTACGAACTTGTACTTATCGATGATCCAACCGCCCGTTGGACCCCATTCATCACCGTTCACCCCGGCGGCTTCAGCGTAAAAGTTGTTCGCTATGTACTCGGGTTGTTGGCGGTAAACATCAAAGTCAGGCAGGTCCTTGGCCGACTTTGTCATGTTAGAGAGCACGTCGATGATGCTGAAGCTTCCAACCGTTTCGGGATAGTCTGAGTAGATGACAATGTTGTCTGGGCTGATGCGTTCGCTAGCCAGGGTTGTCGTCAAGTGAACGAGTAGTCGCTTCCACATGGTTGTGCCGCCCGTTTTCACAATGAGTAGCACATCGTCTTTGGTGATTGAATCACCGAGAGGCTCAGTTTGCGAAGATTGTGACGATGCCGGAGGCTCCTCTGTGATACTGGTCAAGGCATGGTTCGTATCGTTTGATGCTGGTGCATCCAAAGACTGGTCTTGATCCGTCACTACTTCGGGAAACACTCGGCTCTGGTTTCCCAACGATGGTTCGATGAGATAGTAAAAAAGAGCGATACAGGTCGCAATAATGACGGCCGGGACCAGGCGGTTGTTTCTGTACGTGGTGACCATCCTGTACGCTTGAAGGCTCACCAAGCAGCGGATGATGGTTCAAGAAGAGTGACAAAGGGGCGTGGTCGACAAGTCAAGTAAGCCAGGGCCAACGCATGGAATGGTTTTCGGCGATTTCCTGAACAGGGTGCAACGGCTTAGATGGATTTATTGCGGCCCAAGCACAGATGTGAGCAGGGATTCCCCATGATAGCGCGTCCCAGTTGATATTGCGAAGATTTGCTTCCGGCACGCTCGGTCCGACCCGGATCATCAAGAGATTGTAAAGCAAGTAGAAGAAGCGGCTCTTGGATGAACTTAATGGATACGGTATACTTCGTGATTACTGTGAAATATGCCACTGATGCTCTTGCGAGTCTGACAGTGACTTTCTTGGGATCCATTCGGTCTCGAAGGGTGAAGTACTCGGCTAGAGTCATAGCCGTTGTAGACTATTTTGGGAACAGCTGGACGAGGCTAAGAATCGGCCGAGTGTAACCTCGTCCACGGGAACCAAGGGTCTCCTATTGCGTCCCACTCATCCGGAATTTATCACCTGTGAACTTGAGCATGGACGGAAGAGGCACTCGATCCAAGTTAGCGGTGGCTTTCCCACCTGCAGATCATTATAAGTCCCGCAAGGGCTACGTACGCGTTTAGAACCAGGGACTGCTGTAGAATGGAGGTTGCCGCATTACAATTTCTCGCTGTAAGGGGAGTGAGTCTGAGTCGAGAACCCGCGTTGCCACTTGTCTCCTGAAGCGGGCGGTGCCATTAATCCCACCTAAGGTTAGATGCTCAACGATGGGTAGTATTCTTCTCCTTGGCTCTGTGATTCATCTCTGCAGGCGCACACGCGCATGATGCCCTGATCGGTTGTTTTCCCCAATCCTGCAGTCGCCGAAGCCAGGCCCCATGCCTTAGCGTAGGGCTAGAGGCAATTTCGAGACCCTGGACAGGCATAAGGATTGCGACACCCGACCGACGTCCGCTCAACTTATAGGGAATGGCTCCTTATACGGAGTAGCCGCGGAAGGATTCGAAAAAGAGGAGCCACTAGTCTAGTCGACGAAGCCCCTTTGGCCTGTGGTTGCAGCCAAGACCAATGAGGCCATTTCACGGAATGGAAGATTGCCTCTCTGCGCTAAGACGCCGTTGGAGCCGGCGTTGGATTTGCTGGTAAGTCATAGGGAAAAGGGATTGCCCAGAAGGTGATATTTTCCTTTTCAACACCCCTGCTCTTCCGTGGTACTTATCAACGTCTGCTTCCTCCGTGCAAGCACCGCGTCGTGGCGGCGATTTCTGTCCAGTGCTGGTATAGGTGACTCAAGATGGAGAAGTACTCGCAAGAACACAGCCAGCCTCCCGCCGAGCGTGGGCCACACATCAGTTGGTTACGGAAGACCTTCAACATCGTGGGATGCATGTTGGCATTCCCCGTCTACTGGTTCATGACAGTGCACTGTAGGTATCCTGTAACGCTGGACCTGGTTTGCACCATCGCCCTGGCCGAGCTCAACCGTTTCGTCAACGAAGGCCGGCGCATGGGCTTCTACTCGGAGAAGTCTCGGCCGCGCAATAAGATGGACTCTGAAAAGGTTGACTTGGAGAGGCAGTCGACGTCGCCGAGGCTGGACTGCGTGGCTGCTGTCGTGGGGTGGCGAGAGGATCCAACGCTGTTCACCCAAGCGCTGGAGAGCTACAGAGCAGCCAAGCACTGCACCTTTATGCTTGTCGGCATCGACGGGGACGAGGAAGAAGACCAAGACATGGTTCGCGTCTTTGAAAAGGTGAGCCAGCTGCTGCTGATACCCCGTTCGCGACTAACACGCCGTAGGCGTATCCACACCAGTCCAGGACCATCCATATCCCGGAGCCTTTGGGTACGGCAGCCGAGCATTTCATGTCCAAGATGATGTCGATGAAGCAGCAGTACGACGAGGACTTTGACGAAGAGGAATGCCACAAGCTCGCCATGCGCCACTGCATCCAGCTCGCGCGTGTCACTCTTGAGCAGGAAAAGATCAACTTTCGCGGCGCGGACGGCATTCGCCAGTTGTGCATTCGGCAAAAGCACATGCACAAGAAGGGCATCATGTTTACTACATATGTCTTCTCTCTTGTTATTGCAGACATCCTCGGTATCGAATTTCTCTGGTCCTCGGATTCAGACACGTTGGTTCTGCCGGACTCGCTCGAACGCACTGTCAACTCCATCGCAGCCGATCCCAAGATTGGAGGGGCCAGTTCTGGGCTTGTTGTCCATAACGAGTCGGAGACGGCCATCACGAAGCTCTCGGCTACTGTTTACTGGGGTGAATTGTATCTGACTCGGTCCACCCCAGCTGCCACCGCGACGAGCGACTGCCAGAGCGGACCCAGCACCGTCTTTCGACTTGCCGCATTGCCGGCTATTCTTGTTCCGTGGTACCTGCAGACGATCATGGGCAAGCGAATGGTAAGTCTCTCTAATTGTCTCTTCGAAGAGTAACTAACCAGTTAGATTATCAACGAGGACCGACATTTGACCACCAATCTCTTGTCTCGTGGCTGGGGCGTCGTGTTTGCCTCGGACGTGTTAACTGCTACAGAGACACCTACAACGCTTCCACGATGGATCATGCAGCAAATCCGATGGGCACGCGCAACACATATCGAATCTCTTCTTCAACCCAAAGTCTATCTCATGAGCCATCCGCTCCTCTTTTATGGAATGGCTAAGCGGGAGTCGGGTCCCGTTCTTGCCGCCATTGCCGTTCTCTACTATTTCCTTACGTCTCGACAGCTCTTCGTTGTCTGCGTTTTTGACCTTGCAGTACGCATGTCAATCAGCACCTGTTATAATGTTCTCAGAAACCCTCAAAGACTGAGCAAAGAGTCTTTGCGTTGGATATTTCCCGGCATGTTCTTTTACTACATTCCTCTTCCAGCAATCCACGTCTGGAGCATGATGACGCTCACGGCAGATGGCTGGGGGACTACCATGAGGGCAGCCACCGAGCGCTCTCGTGTTTCAAGTTTGCGAAAGGCCTGGGGTGAACTGGGATTCATGGTCATCTGGATGGGCGTCGTTGCTGGGGCACTGGCGAGATGGTTCGCAACGGCGTATGAGTTGAGTCCCGAGTACCGAGCCATATCGATGCTGGCCAGCTCTTCAATCGCATCATGTATAACATGGATGGGATTAATAAAGTAACAAACCAAGTAGTAGTAATGTATAATTTGACTACCTACGCGTTCAGTGTAGAAACAAAACAGTGCTGGACTATTTTCCATTCTCCCTGTCCCAAAGAGCTTTGAACAAACCACCATCCTTGGCCTTCAAGTCATCAGGCCGTCCTGTCTCTCCTAATCGACCACCGTCCATCACAATCACCCGATCGCATTTCATAGCCAGCTCCAGGTGGTGCGCGACCTTGATAACCGTATATCCCTGGAACTCATCCCTGATAATGTTCCACATCGTCTCCTCGGTTTGTGAATCCACACTCGACGGAACCTCATCAAGCAACAAAATCCTTCCTTCAGCGCCCAACTGGCTTCGAGCTCGACGTCGAAGAACAGCGCGCGCAAGATTGAACAACTGTTTCTGTCCTTGGCTGAGTGAATCAGGTGTAAATAGCGCATCAAGACCCCCAGACTGAGCTGAAACTTCTGAATCGCGAACGAGAAATTCGAGATTATGCAGTGCAAGCACCGCGTGCAGATCCTGGTCTGTCATTTCCAAGGTAGGGTCTAAGTTGTTGCGAATGGTTGAAGAAGGCGACGCTGGTAGGAAGACTGGGTTTTGAGGGACAGCGATGAGTCGCTGGCGGAGAGTATCGCGATGGACATTGTGTATAGAGAGGCCGTCAATTTTGATATGAGGAGGGGCCGTCGGTTTCCCAGGAAGGGGATCGAGCAGTCGAAGAAGCAGAAGAACAAGCGATGATTTTCCACTTGTCTCTAATTAGCTTTGTCATGGCGTTAACTGGACTGGTGTCTTACCTCCCTGTTCGCCCGAAGATGGCTACTTGCTCCCCTGGATTGAAAACTACGCTGAGATCTCGCAGGACAAGGTCGTCTGGGTTCGAAAGCCCTCGGCCGCTGTAGCTAGGGTCAGTCAAAACAACTAAAGTAAAAAGTCTCACCGACCTATAAGATGCTGAAACCCCTTGGACTTGAATGTGGCCTTGTGTAGGCCACTTTGGGTCTGGAATCACGTCTTCATCGGGACCGGCTTCGGACTTAGTCGTCGCACTGAATGTCTTCAGCCGAGCTACAGCCCCGATACTAGTCTCGAGGGCCGTATAAGACTGCACTAATGTGGATAGCATCTCTCCAAAGCCCATAAGGGTAAGTAGCGTAGCACCTGTGAACCCTGAATCTGTACGAAGTTGAGTAGCGAGAGCGACGATGATGGTGGCTAGTACTGTGATGATAAGCCGTAGAACAAGTTGAAGCCATCGTTGAATCATGGCCAAGAGATACGCGGGCCGTTGACTTCCATCAAGAAGGCGATCGCTGGTAGCGATGGAAGCGCTGGTTTGTCCCAACGCCCTCAATGTTGTCGATGAAGTGTGAACCTTTCCGTTAGTAACCTACTGAAAGCTCGAAGGAGTACGTACTAAAGTGGTGCCTTAGCCTCGAGATCTAGTAGACGAAGTTGCCTCGATGTTCGCAGATAAAGCAGTTGGACGACGTACACCACTGCAATCAGCACGGGATAACTGACAGCGAGCCAAGGAGACGCGATAGCAATCATGGCGCTCATTCCCAGAGATGAAATCAGCGATGCAGAGAAATTGACAAGCGCAAAGGGAAGCTCGCTATCGATGAGCGTCATGTCCTGGGCGAACAGGTTCGTGACAGTTCCAATATCAGTAGTCGTGAAAAAGCGTAAAGGAGCACTGGCAACGGTCCGCAGAGCCTCTTGATGAAGCGTATATCCAGATTGTGCGATCATGGCCTGTGTACATACGATGACAATGACCATCATAGACAGGAGACACGTGGTCTGAAGGAGCGCGTAGATGCCGATGTAGAAGGCTCCTTGCTGGCTAGGATCGGAGCGGACCATGTCTTCAGACCAATACTTCAACCATACCGTCGGGAAGTTGGAAGTGAAGCCATAGCAGCAGCATGCGAAGACGAGGATGGTGATGGTCCAGTTGGAAATGCTAGCAAAGTAATGTCGGTATACTACACAGTCTCCAACCTGTCGACTTTCACTGTTCTCCGACGATTTAGGTTCTGGGCTTATTAAAAGAAAGTTTCCGTCAAGTGGACTGGAGAATTCTGCAGGCGCAGTATGGGAATCGGCCTTGTGCCCTGTGTGGCTCGCAATATGACCTCTGGCTATGAGATCCGAAAAAGAACCTTGTCCTGCGAGGAATCCGTTTTCTCCAAGGACAACGATGTGATCGGCAAACGGCAAATATCTCTCGCCATGTGTGCACCAGACCACAGTCGCTCCTCTATGTGCGAGAAGTCCCTGGGGACCGAGGGCTCGCTGAAAGACTTGAGATGATGTCGATGCGTCAAGGCCGCTCAGGATCTCATCAAGAAGGTAGACGTCGGTCTCTAGAAAGAGTGCTCGTGCTAGAGCAATTCGTTGCTTCTGACCTCCGCTCAACGACACACCGCTGCCGCCGATCTTTGTCAGATCCCCTTGAGACAGGACGGCGAGGTCGGGAAGAAGTGCTGCAGCTTCCAAAACTTGACGATAACGCGTGGCGTCGAATTCTGAGTTGCCGACAATGTTGGATCGGATAGTGCCGTTTGGTAGAAACGGGTTCTGGTCACAGTAGCCGATCTTACGATTGTTGGATGCAATGGCTACGGTGCTAGAGGAAAAGGTCACCTCGCTAAGAAGGGCTTTCAGGAGGGTGGATTTCCCAGATGCCACAGGGCCAACGACGATGGTAAGCGACGAAGCTGGGATGGTCAAGTCGATATTTTTCAAGGTATCTCTTCCCTCGACCCATCCGAAACGCCCCTGTGTCACCTTGAACGCTGGGGAAGCTTGCTCTGCTTCTTTGTCCAAGGCTTCAAGGTGCTGAACAGGTGTCCGCGGGTCAACTCGGCTGTCATGGTTGAGGAAGTCTTCAAATGCGACCCAGGCAAGTAAAGGCAGAAATTAGATTAGGAATATTTTGGAATAAGCTGCTGAGAGGCATCGCAAGAAGCGTCATGTAGGCCATGGCCGGAAAGATGCGCGTAACTCCTAGGGTTCGCGAAGTGACGGCAAAGGCCATAAGAGGGCTGACGGTTCCGGGCGTGAATGCAAGAGTGGTAGCGACAACGAGCATCAGGCGCCATTTACCTCCAATCTTGAGTTCATTCTGGCGAAGGCTCTGAATCATCCGTTCGACTGGACCTGTCATTCCGGAGACTCGTAGTGCCTTCATACTCGCCATAGAGGTTGCCGTAGCCGCCACTCGCTCTTCGATCGCTTTCATCCAGGCAAATGGCACGATAGATAGGGCGATGTCTTGAAACTGAAGGGTGAAGTCGAATTCCCCTCGACAGCCGCTGACAGTAGGGCCAAACGTCTTGTCATTCGGGCACGCCATATTATAAGGTGTTATGGATCCGGTTATAAGTTGGCTGGGGACAATGGTCTCAGTTTGAAAAAAGATAGAGAATGCATGTGAAGGAAAAAGAATAAGCAGAAAATTGCCAGGGTGTAGAAATTGGTGCTTGCTACGTCAATTCAATATTAGCCTAAAGTAGTCTATGTATGTAAGGCGTTGAAAACTGATAATAGTTAAAAAGGAAGTCATCTAATATGTGCAACATATAAATACTGGCATGACAATATTAGATCATAAGTTTATATGAAAATTAAATCTTTAAGACGTATATTAAACTGAAGTAGTTTATACACTGCTGTAGTATGCGCTAAATTATCTTCATATGTGAATGCAATACTCTATATGTAATGTTCATCCCTCAGCCCTCGATGTACCGTTTAATCAAGATCCTGGTGTCTCTCATTACAGTTGGTACAGTAGTTCGAAGTTACGTGGCAAGTGTTTGAAAGATAGTTAGTGCCGCACTTGTTCACGCCATTGTTGTCCTTCATGTATTGGTAACTGTTCAGAGTGTTAGCGAAAGCCCATAAATGAAACGTGCACGAGTCAACTTACGCATCCTTGATCTGCTTTCCAGTCATGCCGCCCTGGGCCCAGTCGTCACAGTCATACTCAACGACACACCCGGCCTGGCCAAATGTAGCCACGATGATGATTCCCTTCTTGATGCGGGTGTAGTAGGACGCGAACTCGGTGTAGATGAAGTCGTCGTCAAACTTGGCAATGGCTCGGTCGCAAGCATCGTCGATGCTATGACACTGGCTAGAGCCCTTGTTGTTGGCGTCCGTCTGGGTAGCATCAGGAGGTCGGATGGTGACGGGTGTGCCCTCTCCGACAGTGTGCGTGTACCCGATGGTTCCGAAGACCTGACCGATTTCGACGGTCTGGTCTGGGTAAGAAAGAATAGCACCGTTGTCCTCGGTGGTGACCCAGGGAGTCGGTTCGGGAGCCTCAGTCACAATGTCAGTAGGCTGCAGAGTGACATCAGAGGGAAAGGTGGTGTAGTCAGTGCAATGCTGCGAGATGAGCGGAGCGGTGGCAAAGAAGGTCTGGCCATCAGTGGTGGTAGAGCACTGGCAGTAGGGGGTAGCGACGCGAGGACCGCCAAAGTTGACACAGAGAACGGGACCAGTGAAGGTGTCCTCAGTTGTGGTGGTTTCTTCATCCGACGTGGTGTCAGGGGCGGATGTGGTAGTGAGAGTCGAGGTCAGAAGAGTTGTAGGGGGGTTGGTAGAGTCTGTTGTAGTTTCGATGGTCTCAGTCGTAGACTCTGCAGTCGTCTCAGTAGTCTCAGTCGATTGGGGAGTCTCAGTGCTAACAGTCGTCTCAGTGGTATCAGCTGAGGTCTGACTAGTTTCGGTGGACTGGGTCGTCTCGGTGGTCTGAGCAGTCTCGGTGGTCTGGGTCGTCTCAGTGTTCTCGGTGCCAGTCGTGGTTGAATCAGTAACCGTGGAAGTGGCCTCGGTAGTGGTACCGCTTCCGCTCCCAGAAACCATACACGCGTCGATATCCGAATTCTGGCGCTTCTGATTGCCTTGGGTATGGTCGGGAATCCAGAAGTCTTGGTAGGTGATGAGCTGGTCCTCAACCCACAACCTCCATCGCCCAACGCGAAGGCTGCCGTCGGGATCATGGGGTGTAACCAGAACGGACTGCAGAACGTCCACCTCGAAGATGGCTCGGCCCAACCAACCAGGCTCCATGGTGGACAGCTCCTGGTTGGTACGGGTGTAGCCCAGGAGATATCCGCTGCCGCCAGATCCGGGGATGACGCTGGCGAGGTCGTTGGCGAGCTTCTGAGCACGATCCTGGTAGCGCAACGTGGTAGTGATACCGGTGGGATCGTTGGCAGTTGTGAAAGGAGTGAGGACGAAGACCTTGGGAGCGTAGATGGCGTTCAAAACACCAGGGTTAGCCTCATCACCAATAAGAGCAGTGATACTTTGCGCAAACGGAGTGCCGTCGCGGAGAGCCTCAAAGGCCTTGCTGTTGAAGGACTCGTCGCTAGTTGCGTCCCAGTTGCTGTCGATGAAGACGGGGTTCTCCCAGATGTGAGACAGGTAAACACCCTTCTCGGAGGCGATGATGACGGCTGTGCATCCGTAGATGCCGTTAACACCGACGAATCCCTGGCCCGTCTCGGGGTAGTTGAACCAGTGTCCAGACGCGTCTCCGAGCTGGCTGACCCAGATAGGTGACAGGCTCGCAACGTAGAGAGGGTCAGGAGAAGTGTTCTCTCCGAACGCACGGGGAGACAGGTCGCGCTTCGCGGCGCTGGAATCGTCAGAGTCGGCATGGGGAGTGGGCTCGGCCACGGAGATGTCGTTGAGAGTGCCGTAGCCGGTGGGGAGCTCAGAGGTGGTAATGGTGGAAATGGCACCGCAGTCAACCGAAGTCGAGACGTAGTTCATGTCGGCACCGCTCAGAGGAATCTCGTCCATGGGGCAGGCATCGGCGCCGCCGCAAGTGTCAGAAGCACAAGGCGTGATGGCGGCGGCTGTGCCAGTGGTAGAGATGACAGTGGTCGCTTCGGTGACGGAACACCCGGTGATTTCAGCCGTGATGGATGAGAAGCAGGTCTCGGTCGTGCGAACGTTACCATCCTCGGTGATCTCGGTCGGCTTGCAGATGATGGTGACGTGCTCAGCAGTATCCTCAGTGCAGGGAGAGGTCGTGGTTGACGTGGGCTCCTCGGTGGTGGATTCCTGCTCGCTCTTCTCTTCGGATGACTTGTTGTCATCGTCGTTCTCCTCCTCGGTGAGATCCTCAGTCTGAGACTGGACACCGCTGATGGTACCGGTAACGGCAGTGACATCGCCAACGACGATGCCGCCCGAGACGTCGGTAAGGTCGTTGGCGATACAGACTAGGCTGTTGATGATGTCGCCGATGGCACCGACAAGGCCACGCTTCTTCTTGCCGTCGCAACCCTTGTTGGGGTCGCCGCCCAAGTCCTTAATCACGCCGATGATGTCGTTTTTGACATTATCGACCGTGCTCTTAGTTTCATCCTTGAGTCCCTCGGGGTCGTCCTTCCAGAAGTTGATGATGGGAACCAGACCGATGATCTCGGTCGACACGGAGGAGACGCTAGAGGTGGCAGCAGCGCCTGTAGCGGTCGTGAGGACGGGAGCATCGGTGATAGCGGGAGCCTCAGTGGTGGTGGTATCAACGGGCTGTTCGGTGGTGGTGGTTGCATCAGCTGGCTGCTCGCTGGTACTTGCGGCATCAACGGGAAGTTCGGTGGTAGTAGTGTCAGCAGGGGCCTCGGTGGTGGTGGTATCAACGGGCAGGTCAGTCGTCGTGGTATCAGCGGGCAGTTCAGTAGTCGTGGTAGTGCCAGCGAGCTGTTCCGTGGTAGTGTCGACGGGCAGGTTGGTGGTGGTGTCCTGAATCGGCTCCAACGTTGGTGTGGTCTCACTGGTAGGCGTGTTGATGGGGTTGACGGTTGCGGGTGCGTCAGGAATCCAGTTCGAGGTTGTAGTCTCTGGAATAATGATGGAAGACTCAGTAGACTCAATCACTGGGGCCTCACTGGTAGGCGTGTTGACGGGATCAACGGTCTCGGGAACATCAGGAATCCAGTCTGAGGTTGTAGTCTCCGGAACAACGACAGGAAGCTCAGTGGTAGACTCGGCCACAGGAGTGTTAATGACAGTATCTAAGGGAACTGAGACGATGGTGCTGGCGGCATCAACCGTGCTGCTTGAGTCAGTGCCTTTCCACTGAAACTATTCAAGCACTAAACTTACGTGGGAGGAACTGCGGCCACGGGTACGGTAGAGTTGAAGACATCTAGTTGGGCAGATGCATAGAGAGGCAGCGACACCAAGGCGAAAAATGCCCGACGGGCTGCTTGGGAACGCATATTGCCTATTAGGGCTGGGAAAGCCAGAACAAATGACAACTGAAGTGAATGGCTGGACTGAGAGAGTCCGAATAATGAATGACTAGAGTGAGAAGAAGGCCGATAGGCTGTGGTTGTCATTCGACAAACAACACATCGAGGCTAGCGAGAGCCGGTTCTTGTATCTCTCATTAAGTGGATAGTCAGTACACACTCGCTGTGTGATAGACGAAATGCCCCTTGAGTACAGCGATTATGGGTGAGATTTTAGCTCGATAATACAGAAATCCTTCTATGTTTCAGAGGAATGAACTCAGCTCCTACGTTCAGTCAGCAAACTTTCCTTATTGTGATGGTGCAATCCTAGATTTGGTCGGGTTGATCCTTGTCGCCTCGTGGAGACTACGCTCCAAAGTCTTGTTGTGATACGTAGTGCAATCCTAGTGGATTGACTTTCTCCAGCAGGTTCTTCTTTTCTCCGAGGGAAGGATGCATTTTGCGGGTCAATTCGTATTGAAATTACAATCGTCACAGTCCTTCTAGGATAGCGATATGGGTAGTATGGCCCAGCATCTTACATAGTGGTGAGATTAATCTCTCTATTGTATTCGTAATGCAGGCAGCTAATCCATGCTCAAACAGCGGATCCCTGCTCGGCAGAATCTGTTCTCTTCCCCTCCACAACCCTTTTCATCTCTTCGCTCCCCATCTTTTGTGCGTACTCGGCGGCACTCCCAAACGCGCCTCTCAGGCTAGGATCGGCCCCCTGGTCCAAGAGCCACTTTACCCTCTCCACTGCCCCTGCCATGACCGCGTTCACGATGGGATATTGCGGATTCATGTGCCGGGACTCGAACTTCTCGTTCACGTCTGCGCCGTTCTCCACAAGCAGCGCCATGATGGGAACTCTTCCTGCGTCGAACTCCCTGCTTGGTGTCACAGGGCCGGCGTGAGGGTTCGCGCCAGGGGGACAGACCCCTGCTGCGAAGTACAACGGCACTCCGTTTCGAATCTGGGCGCCGGCGCTTAGTAGCTTCTGCACCGCCTCGACACTGCCGTGCGATGCGGCTGCCTCGAGCGCCGAGCACGAATCCGGGTCAGGCGCGCCATGGCGATCGCGATTGTCGCGCTGGGCGCCCAGGTTGGGGTCTGCGCCGTGTGCAAGGAACCAGTCCAGGAGGGTGTCGTTGGTGACAATCCTTGGGAGGAGCACGGCCCCGTAGAAACCCGGCGTGTTGGGAGTCCAGCCGTGCCGCGTGAGAAGCTCGAACAAGGCGGTTTTGCGGTCCTCGGGCGCGGATAGGATGTGTGTCGGGGTCTGGCGAGCAATGGGCGCACCGGCTTCGAGCAGACAGCGGGCGGCGTCGACATTTCCGGTTCCCAGCGCGAGAATCAAGCCTTGGTGGAGAAAAGCCGGCGTGCGAGGCTCAGAGGCGACAATCGACTCAACAGTAGAGAGGGGGCCATGTCGGCAGGCCGCTTGGAGTGAGGCGAAGTCCGGCTGTGAAGGGGTTTGGCCAGTCAAGAGATTCAAGTCATTGGGCTCTTTGATGGGGATATCGTCGTAGGATGAACCCATGGATGAACCCATAGTTGGACCCATTGCCATGCCCATGGTTCCCATGTGCTGTCCCATTTGCTGTCCCATCTGACTTCCCATCTGACTTCCCATCTGCTGCTGTAGCTGTTGCTGTCTGGCTGCAAGCACCTGCAATTGTCGCTCCCGTGCCTGCAGCATAAGCTGCTGTCGGGCTTGTTCCTCTTGTGATGCCATTTGCGATGGTTGTATTGTTCGTATCTGCGCCTTTTTGTGCAAATTAAAAGGAATGTGGTTCCTTGAGAAAGGGCTGTTGCTTTGGCTGTGGGTTAAGCGTGGAGTCGACTTCGCAGCAAATATCCTGGAAGGCATGGATGAACTGAAATACCTCCGGGCCTATTTCGCACACGGGCTTGAATGTCAGATGACGTCATCATGGGGCACAATACAACGCAGTGAGTTTCAGGAATCTGACAACTGGATCCAACTCTTCACCACTATGACATGACGTGGCTCAGCCCCCGTAAATCGACAGTTCGCTGCGTTGAGGCTTCTGTGTAGGGTAGTTTGACTCTATCCACCAAGCGTTAATTAATTAACAAGACAAAGAGGATAACACTCCTTGGCCAGAGTGAGTGTCGCTGGATACACCCAAATAATTTAGCAGACGGACAAATCAAATGATCCTAAACTTACTTTGTTTATTTGTGAGAGGCCATGGTAGTAGAAAGTTATTTGGTAGCTGACAACTTCTACAGCCACAACCTTAAGATTGTGCCTGGATTTGTGTAGTTCGGAAATCCCGAATTGTAGTTGACACCTTTCTATAATTTCTCTTTCACATGCTATAGCTGATCCGTTAGGTGTATCCGGGGAAGAGCTGCACGGTGTAAAACAATCAACTTGAAATTTCTAACTAATGCTCACCTCTTGGTGTCACTCTATCTAGTCTGACCTATAAAACTATCTCGTAGAAGCGTCTTCAATTATCTTTGCCAGTTCAGAACCAAAATAGGACACGAGCTTTGTAACCATCGCCAGGTCCCCGCCGCTCAATGCTTCATCACCACTCACTGCCACGCTGATGTCTTGACCCTGATGAACAATGACGTTGAGGAAGAATCGATGGGGACACAAATGGGCTGTGTCAAGCTCTTCAATAGTAGAGACGGTGGATGACGAAGCCTCAGTGATGGTGAAGTAATCCGAGGCAAGTGGCTCTCCTAGTCTGTGCCTGCTGAGCACGTTCGTCGCGGCCTTAACATGCTCATCGGGGTATAGAATGTTGATGTAGGAGTTGAATCTGGGGCAAAACTTCTGCGCACCGTCTGACTGCGCGAACTTGGTGAGCTGTGCTAGATGGTCTTGCACTGTATCCAGCAGATGCTCTTCAGACGACGTCCCGGGGCTTTGGCTATCAAGATCGATGGAGAACGGTGTCACCGTCAGAGTCGGCACGCTCGCGGCAGTCAAGTCCAGCGTCTGCACGCCGTCTACCGAGCAGAGGGACCGCGAAGCATGGTTGAGGCCGAACGTGGGTTGAGAGCGCCTCGTGAAATGCCCCAGTGTCTTGGCAAAGGCAAGGATGATGGCGGCCGAGGTGCGTGCATTGCTCTTGGTCTGCGAAAGCGCATCGATGGTGTTCTGTGGGACGATGGCGGGATAGCTGGCTTTGAAGTGTGGGCCTAGCGGAGACCCGTTTGTAGTTGATGATGCATCGCTCTCAGCATCCGTGTGTAGGACGGTATCTTGTGCATGCGAGAGGTGACGCTTCCAGAACGAGTCCTCGGCATCGGGCTGTCGGATATCTCTGATCTGACGAACCACGTGTTCCAAAGGTGCACGCGTCTGTACCACCTTGCCAAAGCCCAGCAGTTCGTTGAAGTCCTTCTCAATCATCTTGATGCTCCATGCGTCGTATAGCGCATGGTGGACTCGTAGCACAACTGCTTTCCCATCCGAAGCTTCCAGGAACGAGAGACGAGCTGGGGGCTGCCTCAAGTCTGATGGCTGGGCATTTCCCTCGCTGACGTGCTCTTCGATCAGGGCTTGAATAGGCTTCGACAAGTCATCCACAGCCGTAAAGCGCCCTTCTCCCGCCCATTCCTCGTTCAAAGTGGCTTGGACCAGTCCTGTTGCATTGCCTGTCCAGATGAAGGTGGTTCGGAGAGCGTCGTGAAGTCGGCAAAGCTCAGTCCAGCAGCTTGCCACTTTCTGCCTGTCGAGAGAAACATCCACCCGGTACACCCATGGCGCCTCAAAGAACCTCTTACCGTTGTATAGCCATTGCTCCAAGTGTCCACGCTGGCCTGCTAGCACTGGAAGTACAGACTTGACAAGGTTTTTTGGCAGTCCGAGGCTTTTGGCTACCAAACCCTTCAGTTCTTCCTCCTGGGTGAACAACAGCTGCCTTGGTTTCTGTACCACGTCCGTTTGATTCGAGGTCGTGCTCTTGACGACGTCGTAGACGCTGGCGCCTTTGATAATCTCAAAGACGCTTGCACTGATTCCCACCTGCTTCCTCAGGAGCTTTGAGAGACGAATCGCCAAGATCGAATCAAGGCCTACGTTGACCAGCCTCGTGTTGTAACCGATGTCCTTGCCCTTGCACCTCGTACCGAGTACCGTCTTGACAACTTCCATAACAGCATCGGCTGTTGAAGTCAGACTGTCCATCTGTACTTGATTGCCTGTCCCGTTTGAGGCTCCTCCGTTCAGCACGGGATTCTTCTTTCCTACCGTTTCCATGTGACTGACGTCCAGTGCCGGCCTTTGCAGTTCATCCGAGGCCACACATCTCAACGCCTTCTCTAGTTGGCTTCCCAAACTTTCCACCTCCTTTGCCGTCATCTTGCCCCGTAGCTTGCCATGGAGTGTGTTGTCCTTGATATGGAAGCTGACAATCAGAGGGTACTCGTCATATGCCGGCCCATCGTCAGAGGCTCCCTCGACGCTCTGGGTCTGGGTCTGAATAGGCCTGAACAACGGTGCTGTTGGGCCGTCGCTGTGGGTTTCCGTGGAGGCAATGACTCCATCAAACACGAACAGACTTTGGAAAAGACTCGCGGGGACGTGTTCCTGGTCTCTACTTGACGATCTCCACAAGGTCTGGATCTTCCTCAGAGATGCCATTGCAGCCGCTCCCCTCGCATCGTCAAGCAACGTCTGCACCTGGGCTAAACCTTCTGCGGCGCTGGCAGTAATGCCTTGGTCCACCAGTTTAACGCGCATGGGCACCGTGTTGATGGTGGGACCAACCAAGATAGCGTCACCATCGTCGTCATATCCGCCACCGGTCGACACGACTTCGCCGTAGACGATGTCGCCTTGTCCGTAAACAGACTCGCACAGGACTTTCACCCAGGCCAGCTGAAGTGCCGCCTTGGTTGTTACACTGAGTGTTCTGCATCTTGTTTGGAGAAGCGAGAGTTCTTGGCTGTCCAATGCGAAGTGGAAGGCTGATGATGCCTGAAGTGAGTCGCCAGGGAAATCGAGTGGTGTATAAGTGTAGTCCTGAACCAGGTTCGCCCAAAATGGCACGGAAGCTGCTTGTGCCAAGGCAACTGTTCTTGCAAAGGGCCTAAACAGATGCGTCGGAGCGGCTTCGCCATCTTGAACATGGCCTTGAAGACGCCAGCGGTAGTTCTCGCCCAGGATACGCCACACGGCCTGAATTGAAGCCGCATCGTATAGAGAATGGTGGATCCTCAACTGTACCCTGCCGGGTATATCCGACTGCACTGTCTCCCAGTCGACAAGCTGACTCTGTTCAGGGGACACGACGCCAACCCAGGGCGTCTCGTCATCCTGGATGAAGATGAAGCGGGTCCTCAATATCTCACAGGCCTGTACGGTGTCCCCGACAGCGGCGAAGAACTTGTCGAGACTGGGAGTGTCTGCTTGGAGGGCATGATCGGACAATTGGATGGTGTGGACGTAGGTGTAAGCCTTGCCCGCAATGGCCAGCGATGCACTGAGCATGCCCTCCTGGAGCGGTGTTGCGACGAACATGAGGTCCTTGGCCAGACGCCCTAGGGCCTTGTCGTACATCTCTCCGTCACTGATGCCGTTGTGGGCGTTGTCACGTTTGGCCTCTGGATCTAGTCTTTTGTCGCCATTGGACGTGACGCTCCTTATCTTCGCTTCCTGGACAAGTCTTGCGACTCCTTGGATGGTGCGAGCCTTGATAACTGCATCAGCAGTGAGCCGTATGTTCTCTGACTTGTTCATAAGCTTGACGAATGGAAGCACCGTGATGGAATCCAGGCCCATCTGGTACAGCGAAGTTGTCTGGGCTTTGTCCGATATGTCAGTCGATTTTAGACGGAGGAGGCGGCAAACGGTTGCCTGCACGCTGGCCAAGGCCTGTTGATATGCCTCGTTTGCCAAGTCAGGTTCTGATTCCAAGTCGTTGGGGGTGGAATGACCGTTGATAGCAACGGCGTTTGCGTCGTGGTGCACCGGCACAAATTGCTCAACTCTGGCGTTCTTGTCGGCAGAGCTGCCCACGATCTTTTCAAACAACTGGCCGACATGATCCAGTTGCGTCTCGGTTAGGGCTCCGGCAGACGAGAGCGTCAGGATAATCTTGCCATCGGCATGCAGATCAACATCGATAGCCAAGGCCATGTCGCTCTTGCTCTGGGTACGCTGAGGAATTATGCGCCCTGGTTCAGGGCCGCCATTCTTCACCGCGTCTGCGGGAACAAGGTTGATGCTGAGGAGACTGTCAAACAACTTGTCCTCAGACCCAGCCCAACGCTGTACCTTCTCCACGCTGACGAGTGGCATTGTGCCCTGACAGGCACCAGCGTGGGCTTCATGGACTCTCTGGGCAAGCTCTGGGAGAGTCTCGTCTTCTTTCTGGAGGCTGAGCGTCTGGACCAGAGTGTTGAGGCATGGTCCGAGGAAATCGTCCACGCCGTCGACAATATGGTTAAGCAGGGGTCGGAGTGACAAGACGAAGCCGTAGACGACTGAAGTCTGGTGAGTGAGTTGAGATAGACAGAGGGCAGTTGCCAGCTGGAAAGCAGAAGAGGCTGATACCGATATGCCGGAGTGTTGAGACTGAGCTTGTAGCTTGGCCTTGAGCTGGGTTGTTGTGTAGGCGAAACATCGAATTGTGCGAATCATGGCGCCATGTTTGTTGTTGTCGGCTCCGACGCGGCACGGCTGTACTCCATGTAACCTGGCCTGCCACAAGCGTCTTGTGGACTCTGTTTGCGCATCTGAAAGTGAGCAGTAACGAGACATTTCTGTCAGCACACTGAGACTCTTGGCTGTATCAGAAACAGGGCCTTGTCCGTTGTAGCCCTGCTCCAGCCGCTCCTTGAGCACGCCAATAGCTACGCCGTCGAACAAGGAATGATGTATCTTCAACGAAACGACGGTCTCGCCAGAATCCTCAGTCTCTCCAACTTGCAGTCTGATTGGTGGCCTTACGTTCATTTGGGCCACAATGTCGGCCGAATCTCCTTGACCGTCGAAGGGCGAGAAGGGAGGCGATCGGAGAACAACCTGGAAGACCTGGCCATCGTCTTCCCGTTGAACGAAACATGTCCTCAGCATGGCCTCGGATGCGACAGCTAGTTCGGCTGCCTTCTTCCATCTGACGACATCTGTGCCGCGGGAAAGACGGTAGTGGAACTGGGCCACGTACGGGACGTCAACTGCTGCGTGGTCCGCATCACTGTCACTGTTGGCGCTCAGCCACATCAGGGACCGAGCGACAAGGGCTGACTGTAGAGGCAAGCAGGGTAGTACGGCTTCGATCTGTAGGTTGGCGAGACTGACGGGAACTGGGCCAAGATCTGCCATACTGAGCGGCTTGAACTCTTGCAGCCTGTCTATAGTCCTCGTCGGGGCACTACTGTCCAAGTCTCGGTCAGCCAACTGGGCTATGGATCCTACTGTGCAAGAAGGAGACAGGATATCGCCCATGCCAAGCTTGGAGAAGCCTCGCTTTCTCAAGAGAGACACAAGATGGACCGCTGAGAGACTGTCGATGCCCAGGCGATGAATGGTGCTTGTCGCTGTGGCGTTGGTTTTGCTGCCTACAGCCTCCTCCACAGCCGCGACGACGACGGACTCTCTGGCATCTAAGCCAGAACTTGGAGTCGCAGCGACAGCCGGTTGTTGATAGGCGAAGAAGTCAGCCGCAAGCTTGGCCAGGAGCTTCGTATCTACTTTGCCCGACGCGGCCAGGTGGGGAATCCTTGAAACCCAGAGCATCGTAGGCACCATGAAGGCCGGGAGACCAGCCTCGCATTTCTTCTCGAGCCTCTCTAGCAACGACTTCAACGCCTGGCCTTGGTTCTGCAGCAACTCGACGTCGGCGTCCGTCTCCGCTCTCAAAAGACCCCTCGCGTTACGGGCCACAAAGCCCAACAGCAGCTGCTGTTGGTTTGAGGCATCCTCGCCACTGGCACTCGCAGCAACAGTGGCGGCAAAGTCTAGGTCACCCTCGTCGGCCGACGCTTCCTTCAGGAACGACACGACCTCATCGAGTTCGAGCCTCTGGCCCCGGATCTTGGCTTGTTGGTCCGCTCTGCCTAGGAACTCGAGGGTGCCGTCGTGCATCATCCTCATCATGTCGCCTGTCCTGTAAACTCTCTTGTCGCCTTCTCCCGGCAACGAGATGGTCCGGAAGCTCTTGGCGTTCTCGACAGGTCTGTCCAGGTAGCCCATGGCCACCTGCGGACCTGCGATGCAGAGCTCGCCGGGCTGGCCTCTCCTGGCAATGACATCTTCACCACCAGTGCCGGGACACAGCAGCAGAGCCTCGAGACCCTGGAGGGGCAAGCCGATATTACGGGCGTTGGAGTCGCGGGTCACAGCATGGCCCAGACAGCCAATTGTGACCTCGGTAGGCCCATAGAAGTTGAACAGGACAGCTCGTTGCTGTTCGTCTTGGACAGTGAAGTCAGAGCCCGTCGTCCACGTGTCTAGAAGCTCGCTGGATGCCTTTTCTCCGCCAGTCGTCACCACCCTGACCGAGGGCACGTCCGCCGGCCGCAGCCTCAGTTGCGTCAACACCGAGGGCACGGAGCCGAAGTGCGTGATGCCCAACTCGTTGATTACTTGCTGCAGGCTGCCGAGCATGGAAGTTCGGTCCTTGCCGATGACGACGCGATGGCCCAAGTACCAGGGCACAAAGAGCTGCGTGAGGTGAGGATCAAAGGCTCTGGACGTGAGGTTGAGATACTTGCCGGCACCCCCGAGGCTAGCTGTGGCAGGCGAGGACTCCACCATACGGGTGCTGAACGAGGCAATGAAGTGGCACAGGTTGCTGTTGGACACGCGCACGCCCTTGGGACGGCCGGTCGAACCCGACGTGTAGAGAAGGTAGCCTCCGTAGCCGGTTTCAAGCTGTCTCTCAGAAACAGGCCATGACAGCATTACGTCGACATCATCGTCACCATCCGGGAGTACCAACGCTGGAGCATCGTTATCGAGGTTAAGATCCAGGTCCCCGGCGAGCTCCTCCGTGGTAATAATGAGCTTTGCCTTGGCGTCACGGATTAGGAGTTGCTTTCGAGCTGGGGGTAGATCCTCGTCCACGGGAAGGTACACGTAGCCAGCCCGGAAGATGGCCAGGGTTGTTGCAAGCGACTTGATGTCCCTCTTCATATACATGGCAACGATGTCATCAGCCTGGAGACAGGCCTCGTGGGACGCGAGTTTAGAGGCGATGGCGTTGGTGAGCCTGTCCAGCTGGGCGTATGTGATTGTCTTGGTGACGATTTTGTCTTCGTCCTCATCCGACTCTTGAAAAGCGAGTTCCTCAACAGCGATCCATTCAGGATGCTCGGAGGCATGCTGGGAGATGCTTCCGGTTGGGTCGACGGTGCGACCCTTGTCTGCAGTAGCCTTGCCACTGATAGATATAAGACTGCGGCCCATTCTATTTTGAAGCCGGTCAAGAGGGAGCCGCGGTGATTCCACCATGATGCGAGCCTGATCAAAAATTTGACCCAACATGAGCTCCAGCTGCGACTGAGAGATTCGGCACCCGTCACCGGTGAGCTCTATGGCCCCGTCGACCTCGAAGATGTTTAGGGCGAGGGGATGTTCCACGTTGAGTGATAATGCCTGCCCTACCTCGCGGAACATTTGTTGGACAGTGGTGGTGTCGGCGTCTTGGCCGGTTTCCGACGCCGGGTGGTAGACAAAGAGACCCGGGAAAGGGGCATTACTACTCCCGCTGCCTTGGTTGAGCATCTTCTTGATGTCCACGGGGTGCAGGCTATGCGTGCTTCGGAAGAAGCTGGACGAGTCGTGGGCCATGTCTCTCCAGAGCTCCTCAGCCGAAGCGCTGTCTGCGCGGACAACCACGGGAAGAGTGGCCATCGCAGGACCCATGACGCGGGCGAGATCTGGGTGCAGGCTCCTCTGCGAGACGGTCTGGCCAAACACGACCGCCTTGAGCTCCAGGTATGACGCCAGAACGCAACCAAACGCGGACTGGAACAGAGTTGGGAGAGCGGGTGACCCAGACGCGGATGCAGACGTGAGGAATGAAGCAGGAATGGCTCTTCTTGCCAGGAGGATCCTCCGTGGCTGCTTCTGTCGGGACTGTGTCAGGTCGGGGAAAGGGGCGTTCAGGGCGCCGGCTGTTTTCCTGATGTCTGCCAGCCGCCGGTTCCATAAGGAGGCGGCCTCGTCTCTCTGGGAAGCGGTGGGAAGCAGGCCCAGCTCCATGCCCCTCTCGAGTTGTACCACACTGTCATTGTCTTGGGCATCTTCAGCTTGCTTCTGATAGAGCCTTGCAACGGTGTCGAGGAGAATCTCCGACGACACACTGTCATAGAGCGAGTGGTGCATGCTCAGCATCATCTTGGATTGTCCCTCGGCAAATGTGACAGCCCACGGAGGCCGGATTGCTGTTGCCGGCGTCAACTCCGTCTGTAGCTTTTCGGCCCAGCTGGTAAGATCCTGGTCTTTGTCACGGGACAACCAAGTCCAGTACACTGTTGGATCCTCTCGGACCAGCTGAAGGATGGTGGATTGGACCCCTAGTTGACGGGCCCACGCAGCACTGTTGTCGTGCTTCTCTGTGTGTTCTACGTCTAGTTGTGTTAGAGGAACAAAGATGGTTCGGAGTATGTCGAACTTCTTAGCGGCTGCCGTCCACGCCTTCTCCAGACGGTGGCCATCGATCTCGCCCAGGTGGCTCAAGTCAAACAGGCGATGGGCCCAGTACGCCCGAGGCTCCAGTATCGTCTCCACGATGAGGGACTCCTGCATTGGAGTCGCGGGCAGCAAGTACAATGTGTCTTGTGGCCGCATGTCGCCGCGGAGCTTCTTAGTGAGCAGGTCTTTAGTAGCAGCCACCCATGAAACCTCTTCTGGCGTGTCTGGTGTCACCGTGCCGCTGGACTGATCGGGAAGCTTGCTGAGAACGACGTTGACCAGCTCGCCCAGGTACTGGCACTGCATGAGGTCGAGAACCCCGACCGCACACCTTAGCTGTCGTCTCAGCGACCACGCTAGCTTAGTGACCTGCAGAGAGCTGAAGCCCAGCCCGGCCAAGCTATCCTCCGGAGACAGGGGCTCGACTGACACTGAGAGGTTGTCGGCGATGCTCTGAAGAACAGGACGCTGTTCCTCGGTCCATTGCATCCTCGTTTGCTGACCGTCGCCAGTAGATTGCTCGGCGCTGTCTCTTCCAGCCAGCACACTCAGATCCGACGACTTGTAGATATCCTGCAAGGCCTTGCGGTCGACCTTGTTGGACGCGGTCCTCGGCATCGTCGTGTCCAGAACGACGACGTGTCCGGGAACCATGTACGTAGGCAATAGGTCCCTAGCTCTCTGGAAGACCTGCGCCCTGATCTTTCTCGTGTCAACGTTGTCTTTCTTGACGGAGACAAAAGTCACGACGACCTTGTTGTTGCTTTCAGGGCTGGCACCCGGGCGCAGGAGATACAACGTCTCGACGTGCTCGACGGCCGCCTCCTCATCTTTGACGCTCGCACAGGCCGCGCTGATCTCACTCAGCTCGATCCTAATCCCAGTGATCTTGACCAAGTCGTCGTTCCTCCCGAGGAACTCGAAGCCGTGGTCGTTGAGACGAACCGTGTCTCCCGTCAGGTAGATACGCTCGTCGATGCCGGGGCCTCCCTGAATGAAAGCCTTGGTCGTCTTGGCCTCATTGCTGAGGTAGCCCTTCGCCACCTGAGCGCCACCCAGGGCAAGCTCGCCGACGCCGTATCGCGGGACGAGCTCCCAGCGCTTCTGCTCGCCTTGCTGCGTCTCAACCTCGCGGACGACGTAGGACGTGCAGTGCTCCAGGGGGAAGCCAACGTTGGCAGCCTTGGCCGGATCCCTACTCTTGCCGTAGAATCGCCTGAGAGTGGAAACGACGGCGTTTTCGGCCGGTCCGTATGTGTTGTACGTGCGCGTGGTGATGCCGGGCGTCGCCCATGCTTCGGCGACGTCTTCGGTCAGCTTCTCGCCGATAAAGGTCACGTACTGCAGCGTCGACCCCCTGATCTCGTCGACGGCGATGCTCGCGCCAAACGACGGCGTGAGATGAGCATGAGTTGGCCGGGACTTCCAGATGAACTCGACAAACGTGCCCAGAACCAGCTCTCTGGTGCCGCTGATGACGCTGCCCGCGAGGCCCCACGTGTAGAAGAGGTCCTGCACAAACACGTCGAAGCTGTATGCCGACAGCTGCAGCGTGCGTACCTGCTCTGCCTCTTCGTCGTGTTCAACTTCGATCTGTAGGTCTCGCATGGCCTGAGCCGCGGCCGAGTGTGGCATCATCACACCCTTTGGCTCGCCGGTGGTGCCCGAGGTCCACAGGAGATAGGCCAGATCCTGTCCACCGAGACTGTGCGAAGATGAGATGCCGAGACGTGGATCAGCCCTTGCTGAAGACTTCTGGTTCGCGTACTGGTCGACAAGAATCACGCGCATGCCCTCCAGACTCTCCTGAGCAAGGCAGGGCTCTACCAGAGGGAGCGACTCCGTGGTCGTCAGGAGCACCTTGCTCTGTGTCCTGGCTATCAGCGAGGTTCGTCTCTGCACAGGTGATGTCTCGTCAATGGGACACCAGGCCGAGCCGGCTTTCAAGATGGCCAGGATGGAAACGTAGAGCTCGACGCTCCGTTGCATACAGATGGGGATGATGTCAACGTCTTCCTCGCCGAGAATTTTGGCTAGGCCATTGGCTCTCGCGTCAAGCTCTGCATAGCTTAACTCGACTGGAGGCGAGTCTAACGACGTATAGAAACTTAGAGCCAGGAGGTCAGGGGTTGACGCCGCTTGGTTCTCGAACTGAGAGTGTAGAAGCTCAACTCGATCCTGGAGCCGCTGATTCTTTTCTTGCTCTGTAGGTAGGACCGGAATTGTTCCTTCTGCAGACAGCAAGTTCTTCGGGAGGCGTGCCGGCAGCCCTTGGATCATGTCATCCAAGCGTGAACCAAGCAGGGTTTCGGTAAGTGCTGCAAGTTGCTTTACGATGCATGTCGCCGAGCGCTCTGAGAGGGAATCCTCGCGGTACGTGAGCTTAAACGCCATGTTGCCAAGCTGCCCATTTTGGTCTCTTGAGCGAGGATCTGTTGGAAAGACCTCGGCAAAGGCGGCGAAATCATACCGTATGGCCGGATTCTTGATCTCCGTCCAGAGAACAGGGGCAGCCTCCCCAAGGCCGTGTTCAGGGTTGGGATCCGGCGGATGATATGCTTGAAGAGCCAGAGCAGTGTTGTATGGCAGCGTTTCGAAGATGCCAAAGGAGGTGTGCCGGTGGCTTTGCGCAAACTTTGAGTGGCTCGTGAGGCTACTGAGAAGCTCACTGATAGTCTGGATGCTAGGCAGGGCCACTCGACAGGGCACCACGGAGAAGGTGGGCGCGTGTGCCGGGAGATGATGACCCGATATGACGCTTCCAAACGTGACGTCTCCCGTGTCTGCCTCGGAGAACAGATACAGGAGCAGAGACCATGACGCCTGGAGGATTGACAAGGGAGACGCACCTAGGGCTCTGCTCTTCTCCTCAAGGACTTGCCATGACAGGTCACTCGCGTATTGGACCATTCCATGTTCATAGTCTGCACCAACTGCAGATGACTTGACATTGTTACCGCTCAACACACCGAGGCCTTCCGTTTCCCAGCCTCTAAGCGACTCTTGCCACAGCTTGTCCGTCTCAGGGTCCACGTTCGAAGCCCACTCAAAAACCACCTCGGAGATGCCCTGTCTTGGGAGAGGTTCTAGACCAGCATAACGCCTGGCAATGTCGCTCATGAGCACCTCGAGCGAGGCACCATCACAGATGCAGTGGGCAACGCTGATGACCAAGAGACTGACCACTGTGGAGTCGGACGCGGTAGATGAATCCGGCTCGATGACCTGTATATGGTACAGGCTCTGCGAATCGAGGCTCATTTTCTGCTCAGCCAAGTCGAGCCACTGCTTCGGATCACCAGCAACACTACTTGCACTTGCTTTCCTGTGTACGACCCGACTAGCTTTGTTGCCCAATCGATCCCATGCGCTCGGTGCCAAGATGACCTGAGCAAAGGGTGACAGGGAATCGTCACATGGAAGAATTGCGCATCGATAGATGGCTTGTTCGGAGACGACTGTCTCGACGGCTGGCTTTAGAGCTTCAGCCTCGACGTCCGGCTTCAGCCTCAACACAGAATGGCTAATGTAGTTGCGCTTATCCACAGCGAAGCTCACGGCCAGCTGGCTCTGCGTGCATGTTGCGGGCAAAATCGTCTCAACGTCGGCCTCGCTTGTGAGATTGAGCTTGTCGAGTGCGTTGGACAAGTTTCTGGAGGAGAAGTCGGCGAGTTGGCTTCGTGTGGCGGCTAGCTTGGCCGAGCCATCGTCATTTTGTGTCGAGGGGAAGAAGACGGAGCGAACGCTTGCTCCCGAGTCAAGGAGTAAGGCAAGTGATGGCTGTAGACGCGCAGAACTGGGCCATCGCTTCCTTATATCGCGCAAAAGTCTCATTGCACGGAGACTGTCCATCCCAGCCTCGGTAAGGGGCGTGGTCGCCGTCATCGTCCTCTGGGTAGTGGCGGAGCTCACACTGAGAAGGCTGGACACAAGAGAGACCAGCTCTTCTTCCAGCTCGGCGTCTTCTGGATCCAACAGTGTTCCGACATGCTCTGTGGCTTCATCCTGGGTAGGCTCTGATTGGTTTGGTTGATGGTCCTTCTCCAAGACTTCCCGCAGGTACGCCGAAGCTGCTTTGCGATCGACTTTGCCGGATGCAGACTTCGGGAGCGCATCGACCTGGAGAATCCTGAATGGCCTCATGTAGTCCGGGAGGTGTTGTCTGGCAGCCTCCAGACACCTCTGGTGGACAATCTCAAAGCCCAGATTCGCACGGGGTTCAAGGACCACGAGACTCACAACCTTCTCCGAGCCCACATCAGAACCATGCTGTTTCCAGACACAAGAGAGTGTCTCCCGGACGCCGTCCACTCTGCTCGCTAGAGTACTATCAATTTCGCCCAGCTCTACACGTCTCCCGCTTAGCTTGACCTGATCATCGGATATCCTGCCTAGGAATTCAACCAAAGGCTCGCCGCGGTGATCCCATACAATTCTGGCCCGATCGCCGGTCCGGTACGCGCGATCCCATCGCGCATCGTTGACAAATGCACACGCCGTCTCGTCGGGACGGTTGAGGTAGCCCGTACTGCTCACCTGCGGGCCAGCGATGACGAGCTCTCCTATCGCACCCATGGGCACAGGCTCTAGGGTGGCCGTCTGAGATGGATTTTGTAGCTCGTCGACGATGAGAATGCCGCAGGTCGCGAGAGGCGTTCCTAGCACGGAGCCTCGCTGGTCTTCCGGGACATGAGCCTGGGCGATGCAGTAGATGGCTGTCTCCGTGGGCCCGTATCCGTTGTAGATACCGCTGGGCTTATGACCGAGGTCTTCACTGCCTGCCGTGGGGTTGTAGCGGGCAAAGTCTCGCAGGAGACGTGTGTTCAGTGTCTCTCCACCGAGCATCAGAGCGCGGATTGATGACGGGTCCAGCAAGCTGGCGAAACTTGGTGTGATATTGGTCATGTCGGCCTCCAAGGTCGTCACGACCTTGTCAATGTTCTGTAGGGTGAACTCGCGAGGAGCGCAACACAGCGTCGAACCGGTGCTGAGAGTCCAGAAGATCTCGAAGAGGGAAATATCAAACGTCGGCGCAGCGCCCTGGAACCACCTGATGGGCTCGCCGGACGGGCATGTTGGAGAGACGAATCCGTAGTGATCACTGAGGGCAGAGATGGTGCATGCTGCGGAGATATGGCTGAGGGCTACGCCTTTGGGCATGCCTGTGGTACCTGATGTATACAGGACGTAGGCCACGTCAGTCTCCGTGGCGGATGATGATGACTGTCGTTCCGATTTGGCGTCGCATGCCGCAAGATACTGAGTCGCGTCGATCAAGGGGATCGCGGTAGACGATAACGACGATGATGCTGGCTGTGTTGATTCGGCCACAAGAAGAGCAGCTGGCCTCAGATCTGCTAATAATGCCTTCTTTCTCTCTTCCGGAGCGTCCACGGGAATGGGACAGAAGGCCATGCCAGACTTGAGAGCTGCCAGGTAACTGATGTACAGTTCTGGACAGGGTCCGATGAGCACACCAATGGTCTTGACGGATGAATGTGACTGTGATTGCGCGCATGCGGAAACCAACTTGGCTCTCAGCGCGTTGGCAGCGTTTTCGACCTGCTGATACGTGTACTGGATCCTCTTTCCGCTTTCAAAGTCCACGAGAAAATCGAGGGCTACCCTGTGAGGATTTTCCGTCGCGCGTTGCTCAAACCATCGGTGAAGTAAAGCAGGTTCATCCTCATTGCTCCCACTCTGCTTACCCTGCAGGACGAGCTCCTGGGGAAACAGAGGTAGGGGCTTGGGCTTTGGTGGAAAGTTGAGCACGGAGGGTTGCGTCCATTTGTCATCGTTACCTTCGTCTTGCCGCAGACTGAGGATGATGTCGTCAAACATGCAACCCAGAGCATCGAGAGCTGCGGTAGGTATGACATTGGCCTGCGCAGCCAATTCTACTTGGCCGCTTGTTGCATCAATGTGAAGCTGCAAGGCCTGAGTTGCGTGTCAGTCGCTATTACACGTGTGGCTTCTTCCAAGTTGACTCACCTTTCCGGCACCAATGGAAAAGTCTGTGGGAATGTCATGACCACCCTCGTAGTGAATGAAAGTAAAGGTTTCAGCATCTTCGTCCTGGTGGCCAGGGCTGCTGGAATGAGCCAAGATGAAGCCACCGCGTGTGCAGTCTTGAATACAATACGCCTCGCCAGGGTCCAGAGCCACTATGCGGGACACGACCTTTACAAATGCCTTGATGGATGTACCCTCGTCGGGACTTGGTTCGAGACGGCTTGACCAGTGCAGCAGTTGGGCATCATCTTGAAGACCTTGCCCTCCAGACGGTGGTGTTTCCAGATCTTGGCTGGAAGACTGTTGGTGAGAATGCAGTGGCCGAAGCTGCGTGATGGGTGGCCGTGGTATCGATGTGCTCTCCATGTCACCGTAGGTCTCGTCTGGTTTAACTGACTGCTTACTGTGACCGTATGAGGTTGCGTGACTACCACCCAAACTGACTTATATTGTTGATTCATCTTGCGGGACTGATCATCGACGTCTGCCGCTATCGCTCGGCACTGAAAACCCTCATGGGGCGTGCCTCTATCCTGTCCATGGGACCAAATACATCATCTTGGGTTCATGCGCCCCCGCCCGGCTTTCCCAAGGATTGTGGGGACGACACCCCTGCCCTGTCCTTGGCCTCCATGTCAGCAGCGGTGGTATAATTTACATAATATTTTCGGACTGTGTGGAACGTTCCGATGATCAGATTAGATCAAGGTGTGTCTCGTAGCCCACTTTTGCTTCGGGACACCACCCGAATCCAGTAGGACGGTATGAGTGACATTTGCCCCTTTTCCACTTTCATGACCGGACTCGCCCCTGGAAAGCCTCAAGCTTGGAACTTTATTCAAGTACCGTGCCGGGCGGCCGACTCAACGAAGTCTCCATACGAAGAACGGAGTATGACCTGCGCGATTTGATGGATGGAGGATGAAGGTGACGTCGCGGTTGCATGCTTATTGTCCACAATGGGCAAATGGCTGACATTGATGCTACGCCTACTGTCCCCAGGCTAAATCCTGGCTATGTACTGGCTATACCAAATGCGCATCCTGGAAGAAGCGATCCCGCTGCAGGGCGAATAGCACCGCCGTCTTATGCGGAAGGTGGAATCGCTTCTTCCTCTCCTGCGGCAAATACTTGCTCTGGATGTGGACGTGGGCCAAGTCGAAGCGAGGCTCGGCGATGACCTGCTTGGTTCGCGGGTCTCGCAGGAAGCAGCAGTGCTTGATCGACGTCGCCACGGCCTGGTACCGCTTGCCACCCCGGAAGTGCTCCTCGCCGACGATGATGTGCGAGTTCTGGTCGTGCTCGCCCACCACGATGTTGCAGTTGGAGCTGAAGAAGCACGCCGCGTTGTCCTCCTTGACCCAGCCCAGCTCCGTGTACCCGGCCAGCTCGCCATCCCACTCGAACACGCACGACATGCTGTGCGCGTCCGCCAACTGGCCTGCCAGATACGCCCGGTGATGCTCGTCTGGCCCGCGTTCCTTCCACGAGGCGTTGACGCGGTCCGAGTTCTGCCACCGCTTGTACGCCTCGAAGTGCACCGGGTTTTCGGCGTCAATGTGCAGAATCCGTAGCAGCTGCCCGACCTCGACGATGAACCGAGAGTAGATGACGGCGCCGGGCTTGGGCTTCGGCGGCCGCACTGGGTGGACGGTGCAGACGTTGCCCTTGCGTGTGAACCCCATCTGGCTGGCAAAGACGCCCAGCGTCCTGTTGAAGCCCGGGAAGCTGGTCACTTCAGGCCGCGACTGGAGCCAGTGCTGCGCGTCCGGTGCGCCTGCTCCCTGCCAGAATGCCTCCCGGGAGAGCCAGTAGACGGTGTCTTTGGTTGCTGTTGTGGTCGTTGCACCCGCTGTCCTTGGCTTCGGCGAGAATGGAGACACGACTCCCAGCCCTGTGCATCCCAAGTACTCGCCCACCCGTTCGCTGTCCACCGAGACGGCAATCAGGTCGTCTTCTCTGCGGTCCGGGTGCAGCCACAAGGCGTACACCGAGGCCCACGCCAGCGCGATGTCCTGTTGCTGGCCGTGAGACCAAAACGGCGACCGAGGGCCGGTGATGTCCAAGTTCAACAGCTGGAGCCGGATGACTTCGCCAAACTCCGCATTGTCGTCGTTGACCATGGCCGGCGAGAGCCTGGTCTGCGTTCCATCAGTTGTCCATCGAGCCAGCGCTGCGTCACCGGATCCGACGACATAGTCCATGCCAGTGCTGTTGCCGCTGCGATGGATCCAAACTTCGGTCTCGCCGTCGGGTAGCTTGAAAGACAACTTCTTCGACATCTTCAGCGATGTTTCTTCGCGAGACTGCGTCTCGACAATGACATGACCCATTTTTGGCGATTTTGGTGACTTATACTTGCATTAGTTTCTCGATGATGATATAGGCAACTTGCGTGCAAAGCAACTGAAAATGAATGCTTGTTTTTTTGCCAAGGAACTTACAGAGGAGATTATACAGATGACTGTGGGACAATAAATAGACGAGACTGAGCTATACACAAAGTTTGAGAACCCAGCTTACACATTGCGCAATTCATCACAACTCAAGCAGGTGAACAATTGCCATCTTAGCCGGCTGCGTGCAGGTCAATACCAACAATACCCACTATACCCGGCAGTTTCAACAATGATGTCAGAGCGCAACGCCTAGCCAAAGCAGACTGAAGCTGCAGTACGTGTATTCCCCCACATGTCATCTGCCGGCTTGCTGTGACTATGATAGGCCGAGCTAGTTTCGCACCCCTGTCGTGAAAAATCTTATCAGATCTACAGGCCTCAGGGGTTGAAAACAATAAGGTTCGGATATTTGGCATAGGCTTCCCTTTTCGTCAAAGTTTCATCCCACGTCCATGTTTGCGTGAGATACCTCATCTACCCAAGTCCTGGTACCTGGTAGTGACGGACATGGCCATAGAGCACAGTCTTGGGTGATGGGTCATAAAAACAGTCAAGCAATTTAATCCCTGAGGGTGTTAGTGTGGCGGTGAATCCTAATAGGAAAGAATGTAGTTGATCCTGGTGGAGTGTGGTCCTGATGAAGAAGGACGGCCGCCCCGAGGTTTGCAGTTGGTGTGGTGATCAACACGAAATACGGGGTCGGCCTCTGGCGAATGTAACCTCGGATACTGTATTGTTTGATTGTGCATCTGTTCTGTCAGCGTCAGGATGATCATCTGCAAAATGCAACCTTGTCTGGGTTCGCAGCTTCCACCGTCGGTTGGCTGCCCTTCGAGACGTGGGGATGTTTTACTAATGCCAAGCCTTGGGGAATGACCGAAAAGGTCTCAGTTTTCTCATACTGTACAGGTGTGCTACCGTCCTTGGGTATAAGCATGTAAACGCTACATGTGCTGTAGGTCCGTAGTCGGAGAGGCCTTGTGGTAAGCGGGTACGCAATCAAAAAATTGCTGGCCATACTTGGGTTAGAGGAAAGTTCACAATCAGATGCCGAAGCTATGCACCTCTTATTCGACTCGACCTGAGCCGAGCCACCGGTTCAACCTAATCCACGGCGGCAACCAACATGACGAGCAATGACGGGAAGAGCTTCCCTCCCCGGAAATGGTACAGAAGGGTGCCCTTTCTATCCACGAAGCCGGTCGAGAAACGACTGACGGCACGAGATTTGGACTCAGCTTCAAGCCCAGGCAGCGTGGAAGATGGGGCTGGAGCTGGGATCGAGGAGAAGATTCCGTTGCCAGAATCGACGGCAAACTGGTTGTCAATCTTGACATTCAACTGGCTGAGGCCCGTTCTGGGAACGGGATACACCCGACCCCTTCAAGTCGACGACCTCTACGACATGCCCAGCAATAGGTTGGTCGAGGACCATGCGGATCGACTCGAGAAGTGTTGGTCAGCGAGGCTAGAGAGGAACAGGACTCGAAAGGCTCCAGCCGGGCCAGTAGCATGGAGGCCATTCTGGGCGAGGCGCACAACGGACACCACGGTATTGGCACTGGCTCTCAACGATGTCTGCTTCCGCTGGTTCTGGCTCGGTGGCATCTTCAAGCTGGGCGGAGACCTTTCGCAGATGGTCTCGCCGCTGCTCATCAGGTTTCTCATCGCCACCCTGTCCGATCCGTCGCAACAGGCTTTGCGCGCAGGCTTCGGCTACGCGGTGGGCTTGTTTTGCCTGCTCGTCTTCTCCGTCACGTCCAACGTCCACGGCTTCTATCGCTCGTACACGACGGGCATCTTGCTGCGGGCCGCCCTCATGCACGCAATCTACCGCAGGGCGACAATGCAGCTCACCGAGAAGGCCAAGCTGAAGCACGGCCTCGGAACCGGCAAGTTGATGAGCCTGATGAGCGTGGACGTGACACGTGTGGACTTTTGCTGCGGCTTCTTCCATTCTGCGTGGACCAGCATCCTCCAGATCCTGCTCTGCTTTGCCTTGACCGTGTGGTTGATGGGATACAGCGCCCTGCCCGGATTCGGCTTGCTGGCGTTGCTGTATCCCCTGCAGAGCTTCATGATGGGCCAGCTACTGCGACTACGCCGAGCCAGCATGCCCTTCACCGACGCCCGAGTCAAGGCTGTCGTGGAGGCCGTGTCAACCATCCGCCTCGCCAAGACCAACGCATACGAGAAGAGCCTGCTTGCAAAGATTGGCAAGTTGAGATCCGACGAGGTCGTTTACATCCGCAAGAGGATGCTTCTCAGAGCCCTCAACACGGCCGTCTCCTACACGGCTCCCACCCTCGCCGCTGTTGTGAGCATCGTCTGCCATGGAGCGACGAGTAAGAATGGCATGGACGCCAGCATCGTCTTCTCCGCGCTTGCTTTCTTCCTGCTTCTGAGGACGCCTCTGCAGGCTCTCCCCACTGCACTCTCAGCCATCGCGGATGCTCGCGCGGCACTGGAACGCTTGGCCATCTTTATGCTGGCATCTGATACAGAACCTACCAGCAACCCGGTACAAGACTCGGAGCCTAGCGAGAAGGCACACGAGGCGTCGACGGCCGATGTGGTGGTTCAGGTTGAGGACGCCACCTTTGCTTATCACGATGACGAGGCCCTCATGGCAGACGATGTCGATTCGAGTGCTCAGGAAGTAAATGGCCCGGACGCAACTGGTACTCAAAGCAAAACCCAGAGACTACGCCTCGACTCGTTTGTGGTCAAGGAGAACCAGCTCGTCTGCATCGTGGGCCCTGTGGCATCAGGCAAATCCTCCGTGCTCGGCGCGCTCTTGGGAGACATGCAGCTCATCCGGGCGCGTTCACTCCGGCTCAACCTCGAGAACTCGTTGTCGTCGTCGCAACTCGCCTTGGCCCCACAGACGGCCTGGTTACTCAGCGAGACGGTCCGAGAGAACATCGTCTTCGGCAGGCCCCTGGATCTGGCATGGTACGACGAGGTGCTCACGCGATGCTGTCTACACCAGGACCTCGAGAGGCTGCCCTCCGGCGACATGACTGTTGTTGGCGAGATGGGCGTCTCCCTGTCGGGCGGCCAGAAACAGCGTATAAGTCTTGCCAGGGCCATCTACGGTAAGAGCCCGCTACTCTTGCTCGATGACTGCTTCTCCGCGCTGGACGCCCACGTCGGCGCCCGTGTCTTCGACATGGTCGTGAACCAGACGCGCAGGGGCAAGGAGGCTACTACTGTTCTGGTGACGCACTCAATGGTTTTTGCTATGCAGGCGGATCACATTGTCTACATGGAAAACGGCCGCATCGTGGAACAGGGCTCGTATGAGCTCTTGTCTAGTCGAGATAGCCCCTTTTCTCGCTTTGCAGGGTCCTCGCTAGCCACTGCCTCGGAGTCAGAGTCAGATGGCGACTCGAAGCAGCTGCAAGATGAAGCCCAAGATCAAGAGCCCAAGTTGGACGAGGCGCAGGAGCAGGAAGCTGCCGCAGAAAAGCCAAAGGGCAAGCAAGAGAGAGGCAACGAGATCATGCAGACTGAGGAGAGACTGGTCGGCTCGGTCAGCGGCAAGACTTACATCCGCTACGTGAAAATGGGCAACGCCTGGCTTACCGTGCCGCTCTTTACCACGTCCATCTTCATCTATCAGGGCACGAGCGTTGTCTCTCCGCTGTGGCTGAGCTGGTGGCAAGACCTCCGCTATGCTTCCATCTCGGAGGATGCATACATGGGAGGATATGCGGCATTCGGAATTGGCCAGTCCCTGGGTCTGTTCTGCATGAGCGCAACCTTTGCCCTGTTCTGCTTCTGGTGCTCCAACAAGCTTCACCACGCGGCCATGTCGAGGCTGCTTCACGCTTCGGTGGCCTTCTTTGACACGACGCCGCAAGGCCGCATCACGCATCGGTTCAGCAAGGACGTCGACGCCGTAGACAACGTCGTGGGTGAGACGCTGCGGCTCTTCATCTCGACGGCTGTCCAGGTTGTGGGCACCATCGTCGTGGTGAGCATCGTAATGCCGGTCTTCGTGGCCGTCGCCGCGGCTCTTCTCCTCGCCTACATCTGGACCGGCATGTACTACCGGCCTTCGTCGCGCGAGCTGCGCCGCCTCAACAACCTTCTCCGCAGCCGCATCTACGAACACTTTGGCGAGTCGCTGTCCGGGTTGCCCACCCTCAAGGCCTTTGGCGCCGTGTCGCGCTTCCGCGAGGACAACGCCCGCAAGATCGACACCGAAAACACCGCGTACTGGTTGTCGGTGGCGTGTCAGCGCTGGCTCAACCTCCGCCTGGACCTCTGCGGCGCCACGCTCGTCCTCGGCACGGGCCTGCTCGTCGTAGGGCTTCGAGACACTATAAATCCGTCGTCCGGAGGCGTGGTGCTGTCGTACGTCGTCACGGCGCAGGCCGTCTTTGGTAACATGATTCGCCAGAGTGCCGAGATCGAGAACAACATGAACTCGGTCGAGAGGTTGCTTCACTACGCATACAACATCGAACAAGAGCCTGCGCACGAGGTCGACCGTGTGGACAAGGACCTCAAGGCCAGTGAATGGCCGCGTGCTGGTCGTGTGCAGTTTCAGTCACTGACTCTCAGTCATCGTCCCGGCCTGGAACCCGCACTCAGGGACGTCACGCTGGATATAAAGCCAGGCGAGAAGGTTGGCATTGTGGGGCGTACTGGTGCAGGAAAGACTACTTGTGCGTATTTAATCCAGTCCATTTCTTCAAACAATTGCTTACTAGACAATAGTGGTTACCGCTCTGTTAAGGATCACGGAGCCTACAAGCGGCAAGATCCTTATCGACGGAGTTGACATTCACACAGTCGGTCTCCATCTACTCCGGTCAAGCCTGTCGGTCATTAGCCAAGACGCTGTCCTCCTGGCTGGGACCATCCGGTACAACCTGGATCCGTCCCAGCAGTACGACGACGAGTGGCTGCACCAATGCTTGAGAAGGGTTGGACTTGCCGGTGACAAATTGGACACGAATCGAACAAGTTTGAGCGGAGAAGACAGTGAGATAAGGCTTGATTCATCCGAGCTCGAGAAGAATGACGATTCCGAGTCCAGCGGTGGCGGTCTAAGTCTAAGTTTAGACTCGGAAGTAAAGGAGAATGGCGCCAACATCTCTCAGGGCCAACGGTCTCTGATTTCCATTGCCCGAGCCCTTGTCCGGCAGTCAAAGATTGTCATTTTAGACGAGGCCACGGCGTCCATCGACGGCAGGACTGACACACAACTTCAGGTGATGCTGAACGAGGTCATGGGGGACGCGACAGTTCTTACGGTGGCCCACCGACTGGACACCGTCGTTGCTACGTGTAACAGGGTCGTTGTCATGGACAGTGGCAAGGTCGCCGAATCTGGCTCCATCCCGGAGCTTTATTCCAAGTCAGACAGTCTGTTCAGGGCTCTCTGCGACGCCTCCAAAATCACTCTCTAGGGGAGGCAAGTGAGTGGACCAGGGTGGACAAGAGCCATATCATTATACATCATAATTAGTTTTAACACTTTGTAATAAAAAGACTAGATCTTTTAGTTCCGAGACTCACCCATTCCAAAGGCAGATACTCCCGGGAGGTATTGCAACCATGTCCAGAGCCCAAGAACCCCTGGCCCGAGGGTAAGAACGTGAACGTAAAATGATGATGGGGCACACCACAGTGCGTATTACTCTCCAAATCAACTTAAACGCGCATAATGCGTCTGCAGCTTTACCCGCTCGTATATGTGGGGGTTGCCAAGATTTGCCTCACGCCCTCACGCCCCCACGGGCCCATCCCATCCCATACCATACAGGCTGAGAAAAGATCAGATAATTAGGGCAGCCCCATTCGGCAACTCTTGACCGATGTCGGCAAGCACTAGGTTGGTTAACCTTTCCCAGATCCTTGCCAAGTGTTCGGAGCTGTTATCAGATCCGAGTTATCCCTACATCTGCTGACAAGGCGAAAAGTCATTTAACCAAGGATGCCGTTTCGGCCCTTGCAGATCGAAAGCGTGTTGGGCTAACGCTGCGGGACTTAAGCCGGGTTGGTACGGACATTAATGACTGCTTGAATTTTTCTTTGCCAAGCGCGAGTGTGTAAAAAGCCCACAACCTGCTGTCTTACCATTCCCTCCGTCATCCTCCTTTTGGTCCGAAATCTTCACCTCCATCTTTCCTCAGGCGCAATTCAAGACCGCCCGACCAAGACCACAATGCCGAAGCCAGCTGGAGCTCCAGGCGATGGCCAGTCCAATACGGACAACAGAGACTTGGTATCGTCCTCGCCAGAATTGGTCCAAGATGAAGTCAATCGGACCGGGAAAGCTGACGGCCACTTCAAGGCTGTCCCCGTAAAGCGGGACTCGGCCCTCGCCGCGTCCGACACCGACACCTCCGGCGCGAACGAACGACACGCTGAAATCGGAGTCAGTCGCGTCGAGGCCTTCAACAAGGTCTTGTACCAGTCGGGCAAGTCCGGCAAGATCCTGCTCTGGCTGCTGGGCGTCTCCATCGGCCTGACCATGTTCGCCTATGCGCTCGACCAGGGCATCACGTCGAGCATCTTCACCACCATGGCCAGTTCCACCTTCGGGCAGCACAGCTCGCTCGCCGCCGTCAGCACTGCCAGTCAGATCATCCGCGCCATCAGCAAGCCGTTCATCGGCAAGCTGGCCGACATCACCTCGCGTCCCACCACGTACGTCGTCATCCTCGTCTTCTACGTCGTGGGCTTTGCCGTCGCGGCCAGCTCGAGCACCTTCACGGCCTACACGGTGGGCATCTGCTTCACCTCGGTCGGCAAATCCGGGCTCGACCTGTTGAGCGACATCATCGTCGGCGACTTGACGCCGCTCCAATGGCGAGGTTTCTTCGGCGCTGCCCTGTCGATTCCCTTCGTCATAACGGTGCCCATCAACGGCTTCATCGCCGAGGCCTTCGTCGACGACTGGCGATGGGGCTTGGGCATGTTTGCCATCATCGTACCTGTCCTGCTCGTACCAGCCATCATCACCCTGTACTCGATGCAGCAGCGAGGAGAGAAGATGGGCATGGTCACCATGGCCGCTTCGAAGCGCGTGAGGACAGGGGCCGTGGGTGACTCTGACCAGCCTAAGGGCTTCGCCTACTGGTTGAGACTCCTTCGCGAGGGCCTGATCGACATCGACATCTTCGGACTCATTATCCTCGGAACGTCCTTTTCGCTCATCTTGCTGCCCTTCACCCTTGCAGAGAGCGCCGATGGCGGTTGGGGCAACGCAAGCATCATTGCCATGCTCGTTGTTGGATTCGTCCTGCTCATTGCCTTTGCTCTCTTCGAAGTGTACCTCGCCCCAAAGCCGCTCATGACAAAGCGCATCCTCAAGAACCGCACGTTCCTGGCCGCCGTCACCATCTACACGTTCAACCAGACGGCCTCTGCAGTGCGCAACACCTACTTCTCCTCGTACATCTACATCATCAAGGAGTGGACTACCTACCAATGGACCATCTTCTTGGGCATCACAACCATGGGACTCAGCATCATGGGGCCCATCGTCGGCCTCATCCAGAGCCGCACGCACCGATACAAGTCGATGATGGTCTTTGGCGCCGCGGCGAGACTCATCGGCTACGGCCTGTTGGTCCAAAACAACGGCCACATGGTCCAAGACACAGCCCGCTTGGTCCTTGCCCAGCTAATCTTCTGTCTGGGCTCCTTCAACATCGTCGGAGCCCGCGTGGGAAGCCAGGCCTCGGTGCCGCATGAGGACATGGCCTCCATCATCTCCCTGCTCTCGCTGTGGTCTACTCTGGGCTCCTCCGTCGGCAGTGCTATCTCGTCGGCCATCTGGACGAATGAGATGCTGGACCGCATGTACAAGGAGATGCCCGGGGTCGACGAGGCGACCATCTTGGAGCTGTATGGAAACATCAAGACGCTGCGCACTACCTATGAGTTCAGTGACCCTGTTAGGCAGGGTGCCATCCGTGCATATGCTTTTGTTAACGGTCACATCGCTATTACCTCCCTTCTCCTGGCTGCTGTGCCATTGGTTGCGACCTTCTTCATGCCAGACTTTTACTTGGGCAAGCAGCAGAACGCCGTCACAAACACAGGTCTCGATGGCGAGGCAGTCAATGTGCCGCAACGAGAGGGAAATCAGACGGTCACTGGTCAGGAGGAGCGAAAGCCACTCTACCAGAGGTTGCGCGCCATGTACTACAAGGATACCTAGTGTGTGAATGAGAGTAAGTTGGGATAAATGATTATAAGTTACTTGTATAGTCTATTCAGACTTGAGTTCTTATTCTGAGCATTTATTTCGTATTCATAATGGTTGTAATAAGGAAATATTGCTTTAAATAAAGGGCTTGCCATGCTAAGCTTGACACTAACATTTCATTTCCTGGGAAAGGCCGGTATTACACGGAAAACCGGTAATGCCGCCTACTGCTCGGGAAATTTTAAAGCTGTAGGTACTTATCTAAATGTTCTTTACTCAGTAAATAGCTCATTGCTCAGCAAGTAGAAGTCATTCCTCTTTTCATACCATCTGCTACTATGTCATCACTTGGTACGATTCACCCTATCAACTGTTGTGATCTGGCTTCCACTAATTAATTTACTTATTCCCTACCGCTTGATGTTCACTAGGCGAGCTCATCCCTTTTCTTTCAGAATACCGACGGACACTGATGAAGAGAAGCGGCACTACCGGTCTACTAAAGGCCTGTCTTCTGCCACACCACAAGGTCCTGACGGTAGGATTTCATCTCGAACCAGCCTGCGGAGGCACACCAGGAAAGTCTTGTTGGTATAACCCCATGCCACTTTATCACGGCACGGGTGGTGTTACCTGTACTGCCATACTGCTTAGTGGCATAGGAATCGCTCTGGCGCCAAAATTCTCTGTCTCTCAATTCTGGCCCGCTGTATGTGATTCAGAGGCAACTAATTTCATCTAAGTCGGGGAGACAGCACGCTATCTCCTCAACTCTCCACCGCACCCGCTCGAGAGGGTACACCAGCTCGCTTGTGCCTACGGCAATGGATGCGATCGGATGTATGGATGCGATCCTAGGACCGATTTAAAGTCCCCGAGATCGTCGAGTTTTACAATTCAACCGAGGGCATGATTGCACTGGTCAACTGGGACCGTGAGTCCTTCCAAACAAGCAAGCATTCCAAGGATATATTGTTACACTGAGTGGATAGGATCAGGATGATGATGAAGAAAGCTCTTGATTTTCTATCTAACGAAGGGCTAGGGATCGGTCTTATAGATGAAGACGAGGGCGGCCTCCGGCAGCCTCCGGGCCCGAGGTCCGGAGGTCTGAGACCGGAGGACCCACCTGCCGGGGGTCTGAGACCCGGTCCGGATCGGATTTCTAGCAGCCGGTCTGGAAGCTGTTCCAGGCATCATACGATGATCCCACAATGTGACATATATGAAGTTTATTGATGGAATGGAGAAGAAACTATGCTTGGATGTGTTCAATAAGGGAGATGTCTACTACCGTACGGGAGATGCCTTGAAGAGGGATTCAGATGGGCGTTGGTACTTTCTTGATCGACTCGGAGATACCTATCGGTGGAAGTCAGAGAATGTGTCCACCGCCGAGGTTTCAGAGGTTATGGCCCAGCTCCCAGGTATTTCGGAGGCCAACGTGTACGGTATCGAGCTGCCAAACCACGATAGCCGTGCCGGATGCGCCGCGGTGCAGCTCCATCATGAAAACAGCAGACACGCGTTCAGACTTGAGAGGATTTTCTATGTGTTATAAAATACAATTGCACAGAGTTAACGATTGGAAAAGCATATACTTCACTGAACAATGATGACCTCGTGTCAGCCGGTCAACCAGCCCCTCAGACTCCTTCGCCATCCCTCCCTCACTGTTGGGGGCTTTGGCGTGTCTCTTCCATTTTGACTTCTGTAATAGTATCGACTGGCCACCGAATCAACTCCTCCCATGGTGAACCAGCCAAGCTCTGTACTATAGCTTGTATCAATGCCGTTGCCCAGCCCTCGAGGAACCAATAATTGTCTTCTCTGGACCGCAATAGCACACAATAATACGAAAGTATCGCTAGTGATAATGGATGCCGCCGCCGCAAAAGTGCAAAGTAAGCATTGGAAAGCCTCATGGGCCACCCAAAGACAATCCTAAGCTCCGGTGTCGCCATTATTCGGGAAATGTCGACAAGCTTCTTGATAGTATTGCGAAATGAGTTGAGAGCTTCGAGAAGAATTTCCCGTTCTACCTCGGGGAGATCAAATGTTCCTTTTTCTAGCTGTGTCCCGAGGTCTGCGAGTCGACTGGCAATCAGACCGATATGTTCTCGTGGCTGTGGTGATGAACAGGAACATGGACCAAAAAAGGCCTCCACAGGCCCGCTCCGTAGCTGCTCGTCCGAAGAATAGAGAATAATGCGCATGCCTTCAACCAGCACAAAGATGTCGACAAGGTTATCAAGAGGACAGGCTCTGTCGTTATACTTGTCGCAGCTTGGAAAGGTGCCAAAAGCGCTAATGATGACAAATATCGAGCTTGCATACACAGCGTGGCAACCAGTCGACATGACAGGTTTCGTAAGAACGGATGTCATGTTGGTGATGGTTATGCTTTGGTGCTGCGAGGCCTGGATAAGGTATTGATGGCGGTCTTCCGGATTTAAGTAGGCGAGATGGAGAGCCGAGAATGCCAAGAGCTGGTGAAGAAGAACCGGAGCTGTGAGAGCTTCTCGCAGTACATCCTGCTGTAGAGCTGTGTATGCGCGAGGACAGGTCGAGTAGATTGTGCGATGAGCGACAGCGGTGTAGTGATGTGTAAGCTCGATGTCCGAGATTCTGGTCGGAATGCCACCGGACTTTCCATCGAAGTGGAAATGAGAGAAATAAGAAAACATGCCAAGTGTAGGTGCTGAGCCTGGTGATGCTTGGTCACTGCTGCCCTCCGGAGACAGCGGAGATGAGCCGGCGGAGGAATTGTGTAACTGATTGTAGTCATAGACGATTAGGCCATAGAACGTATATGATTTCGAAAAGAGTACTCACTTCTGCTTTGCTAGCAAGATGGGTCCTACCTCCCCGCGGCAAAGACGGCGTCGAGCCAGATGATGCAAGGCTGCATGGCATTCCATGCCGAGAGCATGCCGTGCAGGGTACGCTCTCGTCACACTAGACAGGAGATGATTTATTAGGGACGTCCAAGACTCAGATAGAATGAGAAGCAGCTTACCTTGACTCTCCTTTTCTTGCAGCGAAGACAACCCTTGCGGGACTTTCTATATCCAAATTGTTTCATAGGTGTGAAGAGGTGAGAGACTCCAGTAGCTTAATGGACGCCTTAAACACAGTATGACTGGAATTCACGCCACCTCACAGTCTTCAAGGCCTTCTCGAGAGTTGTTATAATGATGCCGTGGTGTCGGTCAGGTTTCCATCCGTGAACAAGGACACGAGCGATGACCCTCAGATGTATTCAATGCTGACGGCGCGGTTCGTTCGGTGCAAGAAAAGCGGAGGCGATGGGTTTGACCAATGATCAACAGATGCGAGAACGAGGAGCTTACGGAGGGTCCAAGCCTGATTTAGTTCGTTGCACTGCCATCATGATGAAACGCAGATGCTTATTTCCGGCCTGCGTGTGAAGGCCCTGGCTCCCTGATCTTATTAACCATTGTTGTTTTGTTGTTCAATCAGAGGCTAATTCGATAACGAGGCGACTCCGCTTGCAGGGCTTAGCTGCTGTCACCTATCTTAGCATTCGATCAACGTGCAAGAAAATGCATCATGTCAGATTTCTAATAGGAAGAATATCTCTGCGCCATGTTCCAACTGCCGCCGTAGTGTTGTTGATTACGTGAAGGGTGACGCAGCCAGACTCGTTATCGCATTTCCTCCTTATTGGCGAAGGCATGCATCAGAGATTCTCTCGAAAGTATTTAACAATGGCCGTTATGCTGCTTCATCAGAATCATCTCAAGCAAACATTCGACATCATCTTCTCGACTCGCCTGGAACCACTTCGTCTCTACCGCATACAATAACAACCAGCACGACATACCAACCCGTTTCCACAAGATGGCTAACGATCTGTATAAATACGACCCATCTCTGATCGCTGCGGTCATCTTTATCATATGCTTCTCCATCTCGGGCTTGTACCACGCCTTCCAGATTGCCAAGCTGAGGTCGTGGTACTTCATCTCCTTCTTCGTCGGCTGTCTTGGTACGAAGTTCCCTCACCATCTCCAGTCCCACTTCGAGAACATCCTACAATAGAGCGACATTTGGCTAACTGTATTCTCCTGGCAGTCGAAGCGATCGGATACACAGGAAGAGCAATCAACGCTGGAGAAGCATCCCGAGAATGGACCGAGGGGCTTTACATTATCCAGACTCTTTTCCTGTTACTCGGCCCACCCTTTTTTGCCGCGTCGATTTACATGGTCCTTGGTCGACTTATTCGACTACTCGAAGCCGAGAAATTTTCAGTGATTAGACTGAACTGGTTGACCAAGATCTTCCTATTTGGCGATATCGCCTCCATCTGTGTTCAGGCAATCGGTGAGTAGAAGGATACAAGCTGCGCTGTAGCGACCTCCAGTCAGAGCCTTGGAATCGGCATTTACTAACATGATCGAGGTGGCGGTATTCTTTCAAGCGCAGAAACGTCCACAGACCGCAACAAGGGAGAGATGATTATCATTATTGGTCTCTGGATCCAGCTCATCTTCTTTGGCGTCTTCATCATCGCCATCATCATTTTCCACCGTCGAATCCACCGTGAGCCTACTAGCGCAAGCCTCAAGCTGCACTTGCCTTGGCAGAAGCTTCTCATCGTGCTCTATGTATCCAGCGCTCTCATTATGGTCCGGTCCATCTTCCGCGTCATCGAGTACATCATGGGCGACGACAGTGTTCTCATGGTCAATGAAGTCTACATCTACTTGTTTGATGCGACTCTGATGTTTATTGTCTGTGTCGGGTTCAATGCCTTCCACCCGTCGTCTATCATCAATGGAGAGACTATGAAGCGGATCCGAAGCATTGACTCGGGCAACGAGCTAGGCAATATGGTGTGAGCGAGGAAGAAACACGGAAAATTTTCTGGTTCTGTTCTAGACACTAGGGGGGTGGAAGGATGCTTGGGACGTTCAGTCGATCTTCTGTATGTTTTCGATGCAAGCTAGAAGTGTAAGGTGAAGGGGGCGTAAGGCAGTATAGATTAGTGATACATAGCTTTGCAATCCAGGAATAACTTAACTTCTTATACCTTAAATCTTACATCCGCGATTGAGTTAATGATAAAGAGCTAGGAATGGCTGGGGTTGTTAACGGTTGTAGACTTAACGATTACATCTAAATGATATCGCAATAGCGGAACTCTCTTCCCGAACAAGCAGAGGAATGCATTCCTAAAGCTGCGCAGCCCCTTATACTTTCCTTTAATATAGTATAACTAGATTAATTACTTTTAGACCTTTCTCTACCTAACTATTAAGATAGGATTACTATCTAGATTATTACGCCTTTACTAAATTTAACCTTAAGGTGCCTTCTTTAAAAGTGGCGAATTCTCATATGCTAGCGGCATCCGATATAGGGGTTAACTTACTCTTTTCTTCTTCTTCTTGTTCTAGACATTCGTGTTTTTAACTCTGTTTATATAGTTCATATGTTAGTTCTTTACTTACGTCCAAAAATGAAGCAGGACGCGAAGGATTACTAACGGATGCTCAATATAGCCCCGAACGTAATTCTTTCCCTAACCTCTTCGGTATGGCTTTTTGTAGCTGTCTTATATACCGTTAAATTGTTAAGATTTGGGATAAGAACGATCGTGAGGGGCCCTTTACTTTCCATAGGGAATGCAACGCCCTGCATGTTCCGCGAAGCCCATAGAGATACTATTGGGACTTTAGTAACTATGATAGGGTGTTCCGGGTTGCTAAAATGTACTTTAATACATAAGCTAGCTATTTTTAATCTGTTTATCTAAACTTAGTTTAGCGAAAGTATCTAGGATAGTTTTAGAATAGTGAAAATATATTTAATATTTATTCCTACTACTACTACTACTACTACTACTACTACTACTACTACTACTTTAGTGGGAAGAGGGGACAGGAGCTAACACCTCAAATCAATATCTATCACTTACGAGGGCGCATAGGAATGCGTCGCATAGGCGTCTCGCTTGGTTAGCCCGAGGCTGCATTAAACCGCTCGTATGTGGTCAGACAATCCAGAGTCTAGCACTTCCTAATAAGAAAGTATCTAATGAGGCAGTTTGTCGAGTCGGCAGCAGGAAAAGAATGTTAGCAAGGCATTGAATAAGCCTACGCCGTGCTAACAATTGGTATTAAGGGAGAAGAACTGGGAATGTCGTATTTCACACCCTAAAAAATCCAGATGCCAATTTGGCTTCGCTAGTACGCTAAATGTCTTTTGTGAAACACGCCTCTTGACAAATTATTGTTTCTGTTTGGACTCGCTGTTTCGCCGTTGATGTACTGAAATACTTAGTTAGCTTCATTAAAAACCAACCACTCCAGACAATGTCCTTTGCTCGTAGCATTAGCGTGATGACCGGACGGACCCCTGTGACTCAGGCCGGAAATGCCAAGGACAAAACTCATTAGAGCTCTCTCCTACGGAAACCCTCCCTCCGTGTTCTGTCCGAACGTCTGGGACACAGGATGATTGACCAAAATATGGAGCTCGATCAAGCTCAATGTCATTTATCACTTTCTTGCAAGATATATGAACCTATCTCTACGTAAGAAATTTTGCCACACCCAGCTAGTATTTACAGCTTCAGGGGGTTATTGGCCAAGGCTGGGCCGGTAGTTCATTCAGCCTTCAACGTTTCAAAGGCCTTGATGCTGTCGCTAAACGAATCGAAGGCCAGCATTGAACCCAAATAATCCCAATCGGCGAACTTTGCACCTAAAGAGTTCCGTCCCGAGGTCGACAAGCTAGCATCTTTCATCCGTTGAAGCGGCCCGTCGGCGTAGTGAAAGGAGATCTGGTTCGATCTTGCGCCTTGCACGTCGGCTGTGGTACGAGATTTGCGAAGGAACTCGTAAAGTTGCAGCATCTCCATAGGGGCTACGCTGAATATATATCCCTTCGGGGATTAAGTCCTATCCTTATGGCCTTATAAATCAGGTGTGGAGCGGGATGTCGGCCTATCTAAGTGCCGATAACCCCGGTCTACTAACAGTTACGAGCGCACTAAGAGCCCGCAGCCTCGTAGAGTTCTAGAAGGTTCCTAAGATCTAAAAAAGACTTCCCCGCTTCAATATTAAACAGGCAGATCATCACCAACTGCCCATAACAAACGATAGTTAAGGTTCTTAGGCGCTACTTTAACAGGCTGGGCTATAAACCCCTTAACCATAGCTCTTAGCACCTATATCGCAGATAAAAGACAGCTCGCAATGCCTCCCGACTGCATTCAGCTATCGACTAAGCCCTTCCCAACTAAGGCTCGGAGGGTATATCGTATCCGCGGAGTGCCACACGATTGGGGCATCAGTCAGCTAGAGCACTTTCTTGCACAACAGAAGGACTGCCGGCTTCAAGATGACTCTGCCGGCCCTATCGTCTCGTCCTTAACTAACGAGGTTTGGGGCTGCTCGAGAGTGGGCACAGTAACTTTGCAAGGGGTTCCAGCTGCGTCGCAAACGGGTGGCCAGTGGACTATACCTCTCCCGCTCTCGCCTTCTTCAGCGGCCGATCAGCCCGCTCAAAGCCGGCAGCTACGCCTCACTCTCGACGACGGATTCCATGGCATCACTCCTCTATATTCTCCTCTGTCTGAGGACCACAAGCTGGAGTAAGTCGACACTCAGGCTGTAAAATGGCAGGCGAGTTAACCAATCAGTAGTATCCTCGCTATCTCCGGCCTTGGCGGCCATGCATTTGGTTCTTTCAAGCAGAGAGGCGGAGATTACATGTGGGTGCGAGATTCTCTCCCGCAAGACCTTATACTCGAAAGCGACAATCGTCCAACTGCACGTGTGATGATCTACGGCTACGACTCCAGCATCCCAGGGAGCAAGAGCATGCAAAGCCTAGAAGACCTCGCGGCATCTTTCCATTCTAGCCTCCTCGCGCTCGTCGGCCCAAGCATCAAGCCCGTTATACTTGTTGCCCATAGTTTGGGCGGCCTAATTGTCAAGCAGGTGCGGATCTCAGACCGGAAAAGTGTCACTCAATATCTACTGACTTTCTAGACCCTTATATCGCTGTCAAAATCGGAGAGCAAAGACGACAAGGTGTTGCTTGGAGCGGTATACGGTGTCGTCTTCTTTGGGGTGCCTCATGACGGCATGGACATCAACTCGCTCATCCCGATGGTGGGTGACCAACCCAATCGGTTCCTCGTTGAATCGATTGGACATGTGAACTCGCAGATTCTCAGCACTCAGCGACGCGAATTCCACCCTGTGCTGGGCGAGAAGGGCGAGTCGGAGGTGTTCTGCTTCTACGAGACGCTCCAGTCCCCTACCGCACAGGAGGTAGATACGCAGGGCACGCCACTCAGGATTCGAATGCTAACGAAGGAGCAGGATGGTCATGGTGGCTGGGCAATGACGGGACCACCAGCGTTTCTGGTCACTAAGTCCTCTGCAACGCACTGCCGCTCATGGGAAGAGGGCCCGGAACACATGTGCCCGATCTCTCGTTCCCATTCGGAGATGGTCAAGTTTGCGGAGCACGATGCAGAATATGATAAAGTTGTTCAGAGACTGGCTGGACTTGCACGACGCGCCATAGAGAAGGGCATCCGCAGCAACAAGGAGGATCCGACTCCACCAGGGAAGCCGTCATCCATGTCTACAGCGGCGCAGACAGGGGGGGGCTCGGACACGTCCTGTAAGTATGTTGTATGGTTTACTAGGATCGGGTCAATAAAGGCCAGTTCCTATACCGTACAACCACACTTCCCCAGACCGGGCAGAAGCACGATTGCTAAGTTTAAATCGCATAGTCTATTGGAATCCGACACTCGTTATCTTCTTCTTCTCTTCTTTTATACTTGCAATTTCACTTGGACCTAATGCGCTTTATACGCACGGAAAGGGGGAGGTTGTCGATAAAGTGTGTTAAGGCCCATTATCAGATGATCAATCTCTTTATTAAGGCATGATTAGGACTTGCTGCCAACCCAGGTCGCTAGACATGTGGCAGATGAACTAGAGAACCAAAGATGCCCTGCCTCTGATCCAGCACAAGTAGCTCTCTTACCGTACGCTAGCGAACCGGACTTTGCTGCCGCCGCCGCCGCCGCCGCCGCCGCCGCCGGCCTGGCCCTCGTCGCTGCCATCCTAACGGTCTTTACCTTGCAGGCGCCGCGCGAACGCTCCGCCATCGTTACCGTCGTCGCCGTCGTCTCCCTAACTGCCACCCTCGCGACCGTGCTCCTTCTTCCCGTCGATATCGCTCTCGTGTCCTCGACAGTGTCCGCCTCGCACGGCGCCAAGAAGGACTGGGCAACACCCGAGCGCGTCGCCAACATACTCCTGACGCTTAAGATCATCTACTACTCACTTTACAGCTTTGATGCTCTACTGTGTCTCCTCGTCATCCCCTTCTCTTACTTCTGGTATGAGGAGTACGACGAGATTGAGATCGAAGAGGGGGCCCGCTCCGTCGCCAGCCGTGTCTGGGGCGCCACCAAGCACACGCTCGTCTTTGTCGCCCTCATCGTCATTCTCTTCCTAGTTGGCTTCTTCGTCCCCGCCGCCAGCGTTGGTAATAGTGCCCACTGGGACTTCGACTACTTCAAGCATCTGCCGACCGAGAACAAGGGCGAGAAGGCGCTAACGTTTACGCTCGGCCTGCTAGTAACGGTGGGCACGCTATTTTACATCGTCTATACTGGCACCGGCATGGCGCTACTGCCCATGTCGTTCATCAATTCGGTGCCGTCCATCTCGGCGCTGCAGCACATCGAGATGACAGCATCGGCCCTCGAGCAGAACCGCGAGCGGCAGCGCCAGATCGAGATGCGCAACAGTGGCCTCCCCGAGGGCCCTTCGCGGAAGGACCAGCGTGCCCTCGAAGCCCTAGTGCGCGAGGAGCAAACTCTAGTCCGCCGCGGGCGCCTGGCGGCCGAGAAGTCAGGCGAGGGCTACAGCAAGATCTACTACTTCTGGCTCAAGTTCTGCGCGGCCTTCCGGCCTATCAAGCTACTCGGCGGCGTCTTCATACTTCTTATCTCGCTGCTCCTCTGGGTGTCTATATTAATCACAGGCATCGATAAGGCCACGAACTCGATCTGTATGCAGCGCTGCGGCTACATCCTGAGCCACATCAATATCTTCCAGCCCATCAACTGGTTCTTCTTGCAATCCTCTAAGGCATTCCCGATTGACTACATCCTCCTTGCCCTCCTGGTTTTGCTCTTGTTCGGTAGCTCTATCTTAGGCATCACCACAATCGGTATTCGCATCTTCCAGATCCACAAGGGCCAAACCGCGCCGCAGGCGTTACTCATTGCGACGGCCATGCTCGCTCTGATCACCCTCGCTATTAACTACGTGGTTGCCATATTTATCGCGCCGCAGTACTCTGTCTATGGCACGCAGTCATTCTGCACAATAGAACCCAGGCACCCCGGCGAGCAGCCTGACTGCACAAACTATCCAGATCGCATTCTTCCCTGTTCGGAAGCGCCGGCCTACAGGCAGGCACAGGGCGTCTGCACGCCGTCGGTGATGTCCACCTTCCTTAACCGCATCGCCATCACCTGGCCCTTCTTCGGCGCTGTTGACTTCTGGGCGCAGTTCGCCTTCCTAGGAACCTTCCTCGTCGTGTTCGTCACGACGCTATTCCGCACACTGAAGCTGAACCTGTCCAAGCTAGACGAAGACGCCGAGGCGGAGGAGGGTGAGAGTCTTCTCGCCAGCGTGGGTCGGCGTTTCGGTGCGACTTGATAGGATGTCGAGGGGAAAATGGGGACGAGGAATGCCGATCCTGCTGAGACGAGCGGGAGCGGGGCGGGCTCGCGCAATGATGCGTGGAGGGCAGGACGACGAGGCGAGGAAGTTGAGTGGGATAGGCATTCCCAGGATACAGTAAGAATTATTGATATTTGAAGTTAGGCTAGAGCTCAGATTGCCCTCACATCAACGCCTTGCCGGGGTTGGTATCATGATTTCTGTGTGTACTCTAACAATTTCCCTTGAAGCCGGAAGTATGGGCCGGTCAGAAGCGAAGGTAGACTAATGAACAAACGATTGAATTGGATGGTCTGATCCAGGCACAATCTCTCGTGCCGAGGCACAGTGCCGCATCAGAGCCAGCGTATCTTCAGAGCGGCCTTGCCCCTTCCAGGTAAAGGCAAGATTGTTCATGCTGGTCAGCGTGTCAGGATGCTCCTCTCTAAGAATCCTACATGTAGACTACCAGCAGCGCTTATCTCGGGAGAGAGCGCCCGGGCTTTAACTGGGCGCCCTGTCAATATCGACGTGGTTTGTCATTGGTCTCTTTGCGCCGCCCCCACAACGGTGCTTCGACAATTCATCACAGTATTTGCCACGTCACCGCTCCCATTCAAACATAAAGCAGGCAGCTGCTAAGCGTCTCTGAAGAATTCTGTTTCGTGCCTTTGCGCTTGCCGGATGACGAGATGGCACGTTGTCGCAACACAGGCGAAACAGAAGGACAGCCCGGCCAAGTATTCCACCCACGGCACCGCCAGAAGACGACCTCCTCTCGTGCAAACTAACGATGGCACTAATAGTCTGCCCCCTTCTCCATTCGGCCCCTGGAGCTCACCGATAACCGAGACTCTCCCGTGCCCCCACTCGATATCGATCAGCCCCTACCACTCTTCCCCGCGTCGTACCCAACCCAGTCTAACGACTTGGTTGCCCCCCCGAGCCATGATGTCTGGCCCTGCATAAGATCAGAGCTCGACCTACAAAGGCTCAATAAAGTTCACGGCTTGCTATGGTTTACAGGCCGGCTCCTGCCGCCTCGAGCGTTGCACCACCAGCTCCTGTTGGGCCGAGAAATTTTCGTCACAGAGCAGATGGACATGCATCTCGTCTGGACGACGGGCCGCATCTTCGTCAAACCCATGCCGCGCTTCCTGCTCGAACCATGCTTCTGGACCGAATATCTCTGCTGTGGGCAAGCATGCGGCTGTTCCGATGGCGAAACTCATTCCGAAAGGAGCACCCAGGAATGCGAGCGTCGAAAACTTCGGAAATACGCTCTCGGCTTCCTCTTCTCTTACGCCGCGCTGATTCGCCACGAGAGCGACTTCTTGACAGCGAAAGACAAGCACTTGCTCCCAGGCGTGATCAAATGGTCCAGCTGGGTAACCTTCATCGAGCAACTTGACACAGAGCATATATACCCAGACATCGACCCGCGATTTTTCCATGGCGAGCTTCGGTTGAGCCGGCTAAACCTAATATGGCGTCTGTCGCAAAACACTTTGGAGGGCTATACGGCCCATTGGCAGCAGTATACCACCTTTTTTCAGGATAATTTCTCTTGGCTAGCTGGGACGACGGTCTACATAGCGGTTGTTCTCACTGCAATGCAAGTCGGGCTCGCTACTGACGCCCTCGCCCATGATGATGCCTTCCAGTCTGCATCCTACGGCTTCACTATCTTTTCCATACTGGGACCACTGATCTGTGCCGGACTTATCGTCCAGGTGTTCTGTTTTATGTTTATCTATAATTGGGTTATGACCTTACGCTGGAGAAATTCGCGGCTTCGGCACATTCTGCGTCGGCACGGCCAATAGTTGAGCCAGCGAGAAGTGGGCCAGAAGGAGACCAAGACTTCGAGGCAAAATCTCTCAGAGGCATTAGCATTCCCAGCGCGTGCACATGGACTGCAGCTCACTCGAGCATCATGAAATGTTCTCTCCGTCCAGCAACAGATTCTGACACAAAGAGCCTGAGGCGAGAGCGAGTACTTGGAGCCGCAGCCATAAACGGTCCGCAGCCGTAAACGGTCATGGCGTTTGTTGTCGGAGGGTAATAGAGGCCAGGCTTTGAATCAGATATTTCGTATTAGCTAATGTGATCACTTTGCTTCCACTTCCCTTGCCAGAAGTTATCTCATATGACTTAATTTCTCAAACTTGAGAAGTAGATTTCTTGTGTTATTTACTGTCCATCGTCTATCGATGTATCTCCTCGGCCTCCTTGTACTTCCCCTGCTGTCGAAGAGTTTCCGCCAATTTATTCTTGCTGGCAAGGATAGATGGATGCTCCTTGTTAAGCACCTTCTCCTTCGCCTCCACCGTTTATCGTTGTATCTCCTCTGCCTCTTCGTACTTGCCTATGCTATTAAGCATAGCTGCTAGGTAGTTCATGCTGCTGAGTGTATCCGGATGCTCCTTGCCAACCATCTTTTCCCTCAGCTCCACCATCTGAGCATACATCTCCTCTGCCTTCTCATAGCAGCCCTTACTATCAAGCACGACTGCCAGATTGTTCATGCTGTTAAGTGTATCCTAATGTTCCTCGCTAACTACCTTCTCTCTTAGACCCACTGTCTATCAATATATCTTTGCCTCTTCCTAATATTTTCCTATAATAAACAAAGCTAAAGCAATGCTGAAAAGATGCCCCGATATCGCTTCATCACCATTTGTATTCCTCCCTACTCTCTAACGTACTCTATCTATACGCTATATACCTTATCTATACCTCTCGGTTCTCGTGTTCTAGAAATAGAAACACTTTCCTAACTCTTCATACTATATCTCGATACGTCTCTCGTGCTTATCCTTCCTTAGCAAGCCAGTTCCGCATCGATAATCGTACTAATCGGTGTATATCTATAGACTTACTCTCTTCTCGCTTTATAATAAACCTATATGCCTCCAGTCTCCTAACTGCTTCATCCACTTCTAGTTTATCCTCTATTAGCAGTAGTAAGGATATTAGGATATTTCTTAACTAAGAAACGCATAAACTATCGATACTCTCTCGCTTATGGACTATCTTAAGAGATATGCTCGAATGAGATGAGCTATATCATCGCTACCGGATTCTTAATTATCTCATACTAGCCATAGTCCTTAAGGCCTCTGCTTAGCAATTTCACTAACGTCGCGTTACTTAATTGGTAATGTTTAAGATATCTTACTATTAATATTCTTATCTTATGCATATATGCTAACGCCTGCCTAATAGCTAGCGGAAGATCATCTAAGAAAGTTAAGGAGGCTATTAATGCTTTCCGCATCTTATAACTAGCCTTCTATCAATCTAGCCTTAATTATCTCTATCGATTCTTCTCAGCTCATCTTAGCTGCTCTAATAATACCTACCGAGTGCATATCTAACCGTCTAGCTACCTCACGGGTTCGCGTCGTGAATAACATAGACCCATTCAGGCTGCGCGGGAGATAAGTAGAGACACTCGCCGGGCCAAACATAAGCTCAGGGTCATCAGAATTGTCGATAATAAGAAGCCACCAGCCTGCATCCTCGTCACTAAGGGCGGCCTTGACGAGAGTCTTGACGTCGGCCTTATCCTCATCAATCCCCGCTACTTCTAACAATCGGCCGATGTCGCGATACGCATTCTCAAACACCGTTGCATCGACGGCCGGAACCCAGAACCCAGAGCAGAGCGGGTGTATGCGGCGGAGACGGAAGGCGGCCTCAAGGGCGATCTGAGTCTTACCGACACCTCGATTTCAGGACCATGCTTGGGAGCGTGTGCGGATCTTTCAGCCAATCCACCGCCGAACCAGGCCCAGCCTTGTCCTGCCAGGTCCATGGCCAGTCGACATTCGATTCGAGACCGTGTACGGCAACGATGCTACAATCTATCTTTAGCAACCTCGCACAGAAGAGCTACTGCGAGGGAAGGAGGGAACGTACTCTACCTCGGGCTGTGCGGTTTCTTTATCGGTGTCGGGATCGGGGTCGGGATAAAAGACATCGAACGGCGCGCGGTTTTGAGGACTCGGGGAGAGCCATTAGTACTTTGATAATCTTTTCCTCAGTCTGATCTTCGCTTGCCTCTGCCGGGCTTGACGGTGGACCATCGGAGTCGCCATTTTGGAGGTGCGAGGTGCGTGGAGTCGGGAATCGGAGTCGGTGTCAAAGATGGGCTAAAACAATCGCCGTAGCTAGAAAGAGGAGCACTAAACAGATCCACACCCATTCCAGTCCGAGTTGGCGGGTATCGATGTAATGGATCCTGTCAAGGTTCTTCGGTTTAGCGCGCTGACTATCCGTACTCTCGATGATGCCGCACTATCCAGCATATCATCGGCACAAATGGCGCATCGTATCGAGCCTGTTACCCGTCAGCGGATGGACCAGGAGCGGCTGGGAAACAGCAGCCGAAAAACAAGCCTGTTGGCAGGGAGGCTACAGTGAGCCTGTGAGCGCGGCAGATCAAAGGCTGCCTGCGGGAAGTCCCGGCTAGATGAAGGACACTGGTAGGTCCTTCATCTAGTCGAGCCCGAAGGAGGTAAGGGAAAGAGACAAAGGAAATAATGGTGAAAAAGAGAGGAGGAGGCAGGGACGCAAGTACGTTCCGAGTCGGCCCCATCTAGTACTGAGGGCAGACCTTTTCAAAGAAGGCGCTTGTCTTAGATAGTTTGACGAATTTGGTGAAGTCTTTCTCTATCGTGAGGTTAACGGTTATATTCGGTGAAGGGGCGAGCTAAGTAAAACAGCGCCTAGATAAAAACAAAATTATTCATTGGATATGCTTTTATACCCCTCCCCTTGCTTAGCGAGGCTCCCACTATCGGAATCCTGGCATTTTACCAGGAGTACAAGAGCCAAGGGGATGGATCATGAAGTTGGATCCGTACCCCCCGGCTTCAGCTGCTGCCAAATTGTCTCTACAATGCATCGGTCTAATACAAACCTCTACGCCACCTCGACAAGGGAACACCACTCACAGATCGTCATTACCAACTAGGACCCAACGTAAAGGAAGCCAAGAGGCACGGCCATGTGCCAGGTCGTAATCACTAATCTACCACACCGGATCACCGAGGCGCTAGGCCTCGATGTCAGCGCCCTTCTCGAGCAGCAGCTTAACGATGCCCTCATGTCCATTCTCAGCGGCCCACAATAGCGGCGTCCAACCATAGTCATCCTTAGCCTCGACGTTAGCGCCCTTCTCGAGCAGCAGCTTGACGATGCCCTCATGCCCGCTCTCGGCGGCCTGCCAAAGCGGCGTCGTCCCACTATTACTCTCAGCCTCTCCTTGGCTAGATCTTTCTGGGCTTGGAGCTGCTCCTTTGCAATATCCAGGGACTCTTCTACAACTCCTTAGAGGCCTGTATATAGGATTAATATGTATTTATTATATAATTCTAAACATTGGAATTACCATGTAGAATAGCGCCGATCTTCTTTTTAGCTTTAACCCTGCTTGGAGCTATGCGACGGAGAAGATCCTTCGCATATACAGCAGCCACCATTGCTGCATAGCCCTGCCACTCCTGTGGCAGAGGATATGCCATACCGACCGTCAGGTAAGACAGCAATAACGACGTTGTGTTCTCCTATTTTCCCCAGGGTGTAAGCGTTGTTGTCATTTGGCGACATAGCCACATGTCCTTCATGCTTCTCGTCGATGAATGCTAGTGCAGCAACGTATTCCGTTCTTAGGGCGCATATCCAACCGACGGTGTAGTCGTTTGGCTGAGACATGTTCGCTCGCAGGATGATCCAGACGGAAGGTGAGCTACGGACGATTAGTGTTTGGTCGCCGAGGTTTCTCAGAAAGATCACTTGCCTCCACCTGGACAAGTTGGCCAAGCACAAACAGCGCAACCTGTCCCCGCTAATCGCGGGGGTTCAGTGGGATTTTGGGATATGCGCCAAAGTTCGATTGATAGAGCGTACAGTACCTCAACAAAGAACGACGATGATGAAAGACGCCAGGACACCGCAACCTTCGCTCAGCCAAAAAGCGGTTGGGCAACATTAGGCAGAAGCAAGTCGCTGAGAAATTCGTGATAAGTCATCTGCTGACGCCACCCCCTCGACCGCAGGCGCTTACTCGCAGTTGAATAGGCACCTCTCGCCCGATAACATCGTTCTCATGTTGGTACAGCAGGGCGGCGTCACACCCTCTTCGCCGGGGCAGGCCACGCTGCGGGGCAGTTGCGGAGCTGAACATTCATCCAGTACTCGTAGTCGCTCATTGCCGGTCTCACGTTGTTGAGTGATCCTCGTAACTGACGCCTCATCCATCTGCGGGCAGCCACCAACTATATCCGCCGCTACAAAGCTGTGGAAAGATGCCTAGCACCATATTTTAGTGATGAAGATGGCTGACACGCGATAGGGTAGCTGGAATGGATGATCCCGCCAAGGGTGGGCGATCGAGGTGCAGGGGCTGACATTCAGCTGCGAGAGCTCAGCCGCACTTCACGCAAATATTCGCATCCAAGGCGGGAGTGCATGAGCCCTCCTATTTCGCCGCCAATCATTGATTTGCCGCACCACACATATGAGACCCTTTCCTGATACATGCTGACGTTGCTTACACTTGCCCGCTCCGGCAGAGAAGATAAGGGTATTTTGCCCAGCTAGGACAAGGCGTGATAGCAGTTACGTATTCATCGCAAAAGTACAGATGGGCATTTTTCGAGAACCGATCAAGAAGCATACGAGTACCTATTCGACCCAGCCATGATAGCCTTCAAGCGCTGGGTGGGGTTCTGGTCTATCTTGCCCCCCGGCTGCTGGATCCCCATGCTACGCGGCACTTGGAACTTGGACGATCCAACCTGATGCCATGCTCGTTTTCGTCGTACCTCTCCTTTAAGGCCTTTGTCCAGAAGTTGATATTGTCAGTGTCCTCCTTGCGCACACGCAATAGCGCTCTTGACGACTTCGGGCCCGACGAGCAGCAAAATCGGCAGGATATCGCTGGGATTCCGCCACTGCGCATCAAGTAGTCTTGCTGAATTACTTTCTGCTCGTGACGTATCTGCTCGAAATCGGATTTCCACGCCACCGTCCCTGGTGGAGCGTCAGCCCTCAACCGTCTGGATGAATAGTAATGGTGCAAAGGTTCAACTTACAGTCTAGAACGAGTCTCATCGCTTTGCTCGTCTCATACTTTTCAGACATTTCTGCCTGGGCAATGAGCCTTTTACTGTGAAGCTTGATATCACCAAGGCTATCGGTAATCTTTTTTTGGTACTCTTCCGCCTTGAAAATGGTAGAAATTGCCTTCTTGACTATTAGTGAATGCCAGGTTGGCACTCCAACCGTAGTAAGGACACAACGATAGACATGGAAGAACACACAAGAAGCTTTAATGAAGAATCTAAGGACACATTCTATGGCGTAGAAGACAGCAGCCTTTTTAATGTTTTTGTCGTTGGAGTAGAGTTCGAGGAACAGCTCGACTTGTGAGAACGTCATGTCAAGGCATGAAGATCCGTTGCTATTCGTGAGTATACGCAATGCGTACTAGTAGTTAGGTGGAGGTCCTTGGTTGCAGCTTTCCAGAATTAACAGGGGTTAAGATCAAACAGCTCAGTCTTGCAGAAACCAATCAGTCTTCACCAGCTAAGGCTCCTCAGCGTTAGTCGAATTCAATAGCTTCAATACAGCCCCACACTCCAATCTCACAAGAGGCAAACAGTTGCGAGCTGATCAATAAACGGAATCGATGGTGTGGGTTAATCCCTGTAGCGCAGGCTAGCGCCACGCCGTCTCCGTGAGTGGCTTTTCACATGGAATTGGTCTATAAGGAGAGAAACATCCATTGTCTTGACCTGCGCCCTTTCCCCTTTCCCCTTTTTGCAAGGCGGTTGCTTCATTCCAGCTCACCTTCGTCACTCGTTTTACTACATGCGTTTCACTATTTTGTTCTCGCTAGGTCTCGGCCTTCTCGCCGCTGACTCGGCAGTTGCTGGCCCATGCCGCCCGAGCGTCACTGGTAGGCAATACAGTCACATGGCAGAAGAAGATAAGAGGCTGACTTTCTACAGCTTCGTCGTCTTCCACGGCAGTCGAGTCCACCTCGGTCGATCAGACAACCTCGGCTACAACCGCAGAGTCGTCTTTCACCACTACATCGGTCGCATCGGTCGAATCTCCCACCAAGGAAGCAACATCGTCGACTGAAACTACGTCCACCAGCTCTGCCCCCGTGTCCGCCCCGACCTTTACTGTTCTCGCTGGAACATCTGCGCTGAAAGACGGCGGCCAACACAACGGCATTTACATTTACGACTCGGCGCGAACCGACATCACTGCCCACACCGCTTCTATCGATCCCAGCACCGGCCGCATGGTGTTCAGCAGCGGCTTCTTTTGGAAGGCACAGTACACGAGGGATCCCACCAGCCCTGCTCTCGTCCTTAACGGCGACAACTCGTCAGGTTATGGCTCTGACTTTCCCGCTCTTACCTGCACGGTGGGAGATGATCTCAAAATCACCTGTTCAGCCCCTGCCGGTGAATGCGACTTTGACGACAACTGCGCGGCTACTAGTGGGACGTGGAATACGTTTTGCTCCCAGTACGACTCCGTTTTCGGGTACGTATTGTATATCTTTTCCAGCTGTCCTTCTGGTTATTCTCCTATTACCCTGCAAGGACAGGCTGTCTAGAGTTTCATCAAATACTGGTGGGTCAAGAAGGCTAGGGTACAGACAGGCGGTTCTTTTCACGGGGCGTTGTGGTCTAAGTTTAGTGCTATACAGCCTAGTTTAATTCACGTTGAATCCGACCTCATCAATTCCATGAGCCCTGCTTCCTTGCTACTGAAGGATCAATGAGGGAAACTAGATGTGGGCAACTCAAGCCACGTCAGGAACTTCAAGGTCATACGCCAGCGTCTCTGCGGCGATAGCCTCCCGGATCTTGTTGACTCTGTTCGTCGAGCATGAGCCCAGTTGAATAGTCTGAAGAGGAGGAAAGACTTACGCCTGGTGTGCTGGATGCGGCCCGTAGGCGAGAACATGCTCTTCCTTGTCCAGAATGGCAATCAAACCCAGCTCGTATCCTTGAGCGCGTTGCGAGGTGCTCGCCAGCGGGGGCCCAAAGTAGAAAGACCTCAGGCCAGGGACAACACCGACCATAGCCTCGCCAGCAGCGCGCATCTCGTCGATGCTTTGCTGCGGGGTATTGGGCTTCAGCTTGAAGAGGACTGCGAGTGTTAGTCCTCGGTATCCACACGGAGAGAAGTCAACTGGAGCATACCGACGTGGTAGATGGCCATGTTGAGTGATGAGGATACGGATACACTTGTGGATAGTCTAAGAATGTGGTTGAAGACAAGAGACGACCCCGCTGTCGCGATATCCGAAAACAGCTCTGGGCGGCCCCGCTCCGACCGTCGGACATCCGGCTCCGATCTCCGGAATCATCCTCATTAAGTAACATCACGGCTATAAGCCTCTACTCTCACAGCGTCATCACGAACGCAGCAAACGCACCTACAGCGGTGAGCACACTGATGGCCAACCGCGGGGTCCCATTTCCCCATTCTTCTGAGCCACCGGTCCACGTACTGTTGATCTTGAGGCAGCTCAGCCGCGAAAGACTCGCACTCACAACGCTCTCCTGGTTGGACTTCTTCATGAAGAGAGTGAGCAGCGGAGTGATCCTGTGCAGCTCGTTGTACCCGGTCTCAGGAAACGGCCCTCCCTTTACATGGTCAGCGTGCGTACGCCGAGAAACCGACAGACAGTTCTTACATCCCATCCCCTGGTGTCATAGTAAAGTGGTGCCAGGTTGGCCGACTTTGGCAAAATGGGCCAGCAGTCACTGGTGGCGTTGTCCTTGGCGTTGATGTTTGTGAGGTTCGAGATGCTTACGGCAGAGATGCTTCCGATGCCGGTTCCTTGGCCGGTGAAGTTCTGGCATGCACTGAGAGAGGCCTCCTCCAGCTCCTGTTGAAGTACCTTGCAGATACCGTCAACGTATCTGTACGTGACGGCCTCGATCGCCAGGTCTTGGATTGCGTCAATGCAGCTCTGGTCGATGACATCGGAGCAGGCGCCCGTGCCGTTCTCTGGAAACTTCCTCCCAGGCGGGTCGTGGAAGAAGACAGCGCAGCCGTAGACCTCGTCCAGGGAGACGTTGTGTGGGGTTCCAAGATAATAGACGTTGCGGTAGGTGTCGTCGTTGGGGCCGGAAATATTGACTCCCTTGACGATGGAGAAATCCTCCAGCGAGTCTGGGACATTTGGAATGCGGGTCAGCCCGATGTTGTTGAAGATGTTGTCCTCCACCCTACAGTGAGGCTCGCCGTCTTCCACGGGGCATTGGACCTCATCGCAACCGACAATGGTCTTGGTCAGGTTCTTCGCAAGGCCCCGGCTGGCGAGTATAGAGATTAACAAAGAAGCAGCAAGAGCTCTGAAGAGAGCCATGTTGAGGGACCCGGCTCTCGAATATCGCGCCGGTGAGGAGCGCGAAGCAGTCATGCGAGATGGCCAGACGCGCTAATAATAAAGTCAACATCGCGAAATGACAGGGTCGCACCAGGCGTGAGATTGTTTCAGACACGTGATCGACTTACAAAGGACCCCTGCCCTTTACTGCCTCTGGTACTTATAGGCGATGAGCTTCCCGACTCCATCCAGTCGCTCCTTCGGATGAACTTATCGATGCGACTGGCGTACCCGCGTCTTGCGGGTCAATTGGCTGCTCATTCAATATCACTCAGTTGTGGCTTTTGGTCACACCGTAAGTGGGGTCTGCACGGTGTGCAATGTTCCTTGAGATCCGACGATATCGCAGCCTGATTCCTGGAAACTGTCCGTCTTCAGTGACATGTAACATCGCTTAAGTAAATCCCTCAAGATAACCGCCCGAGCCCTGCTTGGGTTGGATGCACGCACGCCACCGAAGACGAGGCCGTTCTCGGCTGTTCCAAGCATTGCATATTTGGTATGCTTGGGGGCTAGAAAGGTACTAGCAAGGATGATTCTATCTCTTGGTATGGAATGCCCCTCCTCGCCTCCGTCCCTCCGGAAGACAGCTTCACTGTCCACCTCTGATTTATCAGAGCTCTTCCCTTCCCTCATACCCATTCACCCTCCTCCTTGACAGCCTCAGAGTCTGCCTGGTCATCCAATGGCCACACGGAACAGAAGGTCTATCTACTCCTTTGGAGATGAAGGGGTCACTGCAAGTGTTAGCGCCTTTGGGCGCCTGCTGCAAGTATCGCGGCACTTTGCTGGGCAAGATTTTGGTTACTGCGTCGACCACCCATCCATCTCAGAACCCTATTTCGCTGTCGATCGTATCACGTCACTGCTTTCCATGGCCAACGACTCTGGCAGAAATCTAGGCATCGATCCGAAAGTCGATATCTTGGACGGCGGTGACGAGCCATTAGCCGAGTTCGTCCATGACCGCTGGCCGCATTTCACCTCTCGGGCAAGCGATTGCGAGATCAAGATACAGTTTGTTGCGTCTGGTGGCACGATATTTCAGACCTACGAATTCTTCTTTGACGGGATTGATATCCAACCTCCGAAGGTCGCAACGGGGGTTAACCTGTTGATTCGTCAACTCGATTTTATTAATTCTGCAAATTGGGTTAACGGGGCTGACCTGTGGAGCGCAGTCTACAAAACTGAGCTCTCGGGGGACAAGACGCGCATCAAGCGATCGCACCACATCAACGAAGGGGAAGTCGCCTTGTTTATCTCTGCTTACTGTGAGGAAGAACTTGTCAAATTTCAACATGAAGAAAAACAAGTCGAAAAACAAGACGACGAGCAAGACAGCGGCGAGGACACATCGACGGGCAAGAGTCAAGAAGACCAAAAGGAGAATAATGGAGTGGGTGAGACATTTGGGATAGTGTGGAGTGACAAAGCGCTGGAATATCTCCAAAGAAACAAATCATTGAAGGTCACATTCGCCTATTGCCTCGAGTATTTCGCGAACCGGGACGAACGCATCCCCCCACATGTCAACGCTGAAGCGATTGGGACTGCAGTCCAGCAGGTGGATGATGAACCTTTCGAAGAGCACCACTTCACCGAGGATGGAGACATCAACCAAGTTCTGCGGCGAAATTTGGAACATATTCTCTCAGTCTGCAGTATTCCCGTCATTGCCGAGGGCAGCAAAAGCGACCAACCTGTTATAGCCCTCACGAGTGGGGATGTGGACGGTCATCGAGTGGCAACGGCAGCGAGCTTGTAAGCAAGAGGCCACTGATTGACTATAGCTTACTGACACATGCAGCTATTGTTTCGAGCTTTTACTACTGGCTTTAGACTATTTCGAGTCCCAGCAACACACATGCAGAGCCCCAGGCCTATCATGTTACATTTGCATAATGAAGCAAAGGATCCTGAAGGTGTGTCAAGGCCATTTGAAATGGCTGTTTGGCAAGGAATACAGGAATCTCTCCGAAAATCCTTCCGTCACACATTGCTGGGTTAGTGGCAAGGTGATAGACAATTGGGATGAGAACTTGTACCTCCCTGGCAAATCCTTGGTCGAAGTACCCTTCCAAATCATCAAAGCTGGAGACTTTTACGCCCGGCACAAGAAATGGGAGGTCCCAAAGGAGGCAGGGACGGCTGTTCAGACCTGGATCAATGAGCTTGATCAGAGAAACAGGCTTGGCCGTTATGCATTTCCACGCTACCGCAGCGAGCCTACCTACAACTTTTACTTTACCGACCACGTCTTTATCTGGCGTGCCATCAAGTCTGCCGAGATCTTGGGCTTCAAGTCCGAACTCAACGTATCTATCCAAGCCCAGGTCGGCGGAGATGCTGGAGGACAGCCTGCGAAGAAGAGCATAAAGGGTAGAAATTACTCTTCTATCGAGGCTCAGAAACAAATTCTCAAGCGGTTCACGACTGAGAATCCAATATCGAAGAAACGAATGATCGCCGTGTCCAGGAGTCCCGCCCACAACCGGTTCCTGCTGCGCTCCAAGGATTCCGGGCTGTTCCAAGCCATGGATCTAGGGTTATTCGACAAACTCGAGGTAGAGAAGGGTCATGACATCTGGCAGAACAAGATCGATGTATGGAGAAACCTCGTGGACGCTCAGGTTTTCCATGAGGACAACGACGACACCACTTGGGATGAACCAATGCGATTTGCTTTATCCTTCATTATGGCTCAGAACGGAAAGTGTATGAACCAACGCTCTGCCGAAGCAATGCGCCAGCGTGCTATATCAGTTTTGCTACACAGCGCTTGGTCTAATGGACTCTTCTCGGGTGAACTTGATCACAATAATGAACCGATTCTCTATTATAATGAGATCATGCGGGATCCATTCCGGGGAGTTTCTTTTGAGGTTCCATACATTCTTTGGAAATACTCACGGTCTGCCTCCGCCGCTGGTGGTGATCCCCATACGCAATTCAAACATGATGTCATGACCAAGAAGGCAAAAGCGACATCGAGTTCAGATACCGAGCTTTTGAATTTTCTCAAAGACCTCCTGGAGCAGCGGAACGGGGCAGGATACTCGGCTAGCCCGATGAGTAACTCCATGAAGTGCAGCATCCCGCTCAACAACGTCATGGACCGGGGGAATATAGTAGAGCTCGCGGACGAGTGGCTTTACAATGAACCGGATTTCTTTTCCCTTACATCTGTGAGAAGCGAGAACTCAAGCTCAGCTTCGAGTATTGATGACCATTTACCACTGTCTCGCGACGCGATGCCACAGGGGCCGAACAAAATCGTGGTGATCGACGTCCCCAGGTCCAAGATGTCGAGATTCCGCGTGCCAGGCCTAGATGACCTCATCAAAGAGTTCCAAACATCGACCGAGCTAGAAATTTTCATGCGCAAGAAAAGGTTACCGAGTACGGCTAAAAAGAGGTTTTGTGCTTTGTTTGCTACGTGCCCAGACGCAAACAGAGTCTACAGCCAGACTCCTTCCGAAAATCTAGATCTGAAGACTTTCACTAAGAGACACGTCTCGTACTACAAGTTCTTCGAGCAGGTAACGGCACCGGGACTGAACAAGTGGACAACCGAATTTCATCTATCGTTCTATGAGATCGATATGAAAGGACCAAGCAGCAATGTAAACAATCATTTCTCTAATCTTCGGGCCCGCGCTGAGAAAGAGAGTTCCGGGAGGCTCACCAGAACTGTCATGAGCTTTCGGTTTGACGGCGATTTCTTTGATCGATACTGGACCTGCCACTTCCTAGAGTCTGATCCCCAAATGACAAGCGACCTCGACGCCAAGAGGGAAGTAATAGCTCTGCTTCAGCCAGGAGGCCGTGAGTCGGCCAGAGACTCCAAGGCACCTTGGCGACAACGCAGAGTTTTGGAGCTCCTCTTGTTCGGGAGGATCATGCTCCGGATGCAAGAGTGCGCAGCTGATATCTTGGAAGATGCAAAGCTCAACGCTTGGCGAAAGCCTGGGGGGAGCAAGGCGCAGCAGGGCACCGAGGACGCCCACCTCAGGTCCTCTGCTGAATTTGACTACGACAACTTTCGTGTGGCCAGCTGGTGGTGCCAAGAGTATCAACGGATGCTCAGAATGATTGAGAAGGACATTCGTGAAAACCTGGACAAGATCGAGCTGTGGCTAAATCGAGAGAAAGAGTTCGGGTCCGAGAGACCACGGTGGAGCTTCAACGACGAAAGTAGATACCGCAGCGTCATCTCAAAGCTGCTCATCGAAAACAATCGTCGAGTCGAGGAGCTCAAACGCGGTCACGCCAGCATCTCCAGATTCAATGCCTCACTGAACGAGAAATTTCAGATTGCTCGCAACGACTTTGACCAGCGGCAAGCCGACAACATCAAACGATTCACGTACGTGACAGTTGTGTTTCTACCTCTGGGATTCGCCACGGGAATTTTCAGCATGAGCCAGGCGCCTGCCAGTCGAACACTAATCGACATGGTAGTCACCGCCGTCGTTGCTCTGGTTGCCACTTTGCTGCTTCTGTTTTCGGCAGAGACGCTGGAAAGCATTTACAACTGCGGTTGTAGGGGCCTTCATCGCTTGACGGCCCCAGGATTGAGAGGATTAGAGTGGGTGCTGAAAACCATTGTAGAGTTATTGGAAATCACTGGGCTGTTGTTGGAACGGCTTAGAACAAAAGTGACAACCGCACTGGGCTTCGTAAGTACGGATTCTTCAGCAATCATGCAAGAGGCGACTAACAAGCAACGCATTGCCTAGGTCTTCCAGAGAATTATGCATAGGCAAGAAGGACGGAATCAGAATTTAGAATATGATGAGAGAGAAGGAGTATTAGCTTGCTAAATGATTAGTTAGATTGTGTAATAACCTTAATCTCTTATAGTTATCTTCTAGAGATAGTAGTTAGTAGCTATTAGTAGCGTATTGAATAGTCTTCTAATTATGAATCCTCTATTATTTAGGGTTATTACTAATCTTAGTATTATTAATCTCTATAGTATCTAGTAGCTTATAACTCTAGCTAGCTCTATTATAGAGCTTAAGTATAGCCTTAAATAACTATATAGCTTTAGATAATTAGTTATAAGCTAATCTAATTATATAAAAAAGCAGCTATAGGTAAAAAAGAGAAAGAAGAGGAAGAAAGAAAGGGAGAGTAAAAGAGAGAAAGCGAGTTAAAAAAAAAGGCTTTCTTTCTTTCTTTTATTCTTCGTTCTCTTCTTATCTTTTGAATCTAAAAGGAGAAACAAAAGAAACTCTATTCTATAGCTATACATCTTATGAATCTTTCACTAAATGGGTTGCATCTAGCTAACTTTATTATCCTTCTATGCTTATTTGCGATCATAAGAGATCAGTCTATCTTTAGTCTAAATGTTAACAACTTCATTCCTAAACGGTAGGCAGCCGATAATGTCGATAGAAAGGAGTCACACATTAATGCTGATCAATCAAATCAGTTATCCAGCCTTACTATCAGTTCAGACCAGATATCTGAGACGATTAGTCTAATGGCAGCCCTGCCACGATCCTGAACGGGCCCCTCGGTTAAACAAGTAGTTCATTGTAAAAAGAGATACGTAGTTCTGGGCGAACCGCAAAGAGACTATCAACGATTTTATGTACGAGCTCTCTCACAGCTCGCATTTCCAGCTGGATGATTGCCTGTGATCACCCCCAATGTAAGTCTGCTCTCTGGGATACAAACAGTGGTCACGCTGAAAATCAATACCTCGTGTGTGATTATCGTCAACAAACTTTGTCCCCGTCAACGTGTCAGGTACCCGCCCCTCCTCAACCCAAGCGACTATCGCAGCCAGGACGTTCTGTTGTGGATCAAACGGGATGCCAGCTGCTGGGGCACCACCACCTTGGCCAACAGCCCAAGCCCCTGGACCAGAGCTGCAGTGAAACATGCCGGAGATGCGAAAGAATCGGAAGTAATCGTGTAGGTTTCGGTCGGTGCTGGCCATATGATCCCAAAAGCGCTCTGTGTTGAATTGGGTAATTTGGTTATCCTGACCGCCATGGTAGCTGAGGATCTTTCCGCCACGCTCCTTGAAAACAGGAAGTGTTTTTGGATATGTCCGGATGTTGAAGGGATTGAGCTCATCAGCACGACGCACCAGGTCCCTGTTGTAGGTGGTGGCATCCCAGTCCCGGTCCCTGAGAACGACATATCGAAACCAGTCCTCAGAATAACTGAACGGTTTGCCAGCGAGCAGTTTCAAAACAGCTTGTTCCTCATTCCCTGGATTTATCCGAGGAAATATGAGCTGACCATCCGCGTAAGTGTAGGGTGCGTAGATTTCTTGAACTTGTTTGACCTGTGCGAATGTGAGGCAATCGGTAGACTCGCCCTGTCGACATAAGAGAGTCCAAGGGTTGAAGAAGCATTTGCTGGGGATCTCGATAATACCGTCTTCAACACCGTCGAGATGATCGCATTGCCTGAGAACCTCGTCATGTATCAAACCTTTACAAGTCTCCGCAGTTATAAAGTCAGGCGAGCCTATAGGGCCGGTGGTGGGGTAGAACATGGCCCTCTGACCCTGGAGATTGTTGAAGTCGACAGCCGGGGCCCCCGCAACAATACCGTCATAGTCAGTTGGGAAGGTCTTTACTGCCTTGATACCCATGCGGCCGCCTAGAGAGCACCCGAAGTAATATGAACGACGGGGCTCCTTGCTTTAAAAGTTCTTGATAATCTTCTTCGCTGTTTGGGTGCCTGTGTGAAGGCTGGTCGATCGTTAGCCTGAAACGTCCGTGTACGTATGTGTACTTACGCTCGATAAGAAAAATCCTCGATGATGTCGGGGTTATTGAAGAAGGTTTCGCCTGTCGTACCATTATGGCCATTGTTGGTGCCCATGGTAGCAAACCCGTGAGCTGTCCCATAGGCTAGGTCCTCGTACTTGATACCTGATGATTCCATCAGTTTCGTCTCTCGGTTTTGACAGAACCCTTACATCCATCAACTCCCCCATTACCAGTCGCCAAGTATCGAGCGCCCTCCCACTTCTGCGGAAGCCATAGCTCGAAGCTTATGCTGGACCGCTCCGAAGTCGGGATCTGGAGAGCAATGCGGCAGATATCAGCCAAGACTTGTTGAGAAGACCGGTCGCATGACTCGACATTGTCATCAAGGTTGAGCTTGGTGCCATTCATGACGTACTCTAGGCGCGTCGAGGTAGAGTTGAATATCAATCTATGAGGGTTGAAGGAGAGACAGTGCTTGCGGAAGGAGTTGCTTAAGGTGGAGTCCCCTGCAACAGACAGGGGTTCAAGCGCTATCAGGCACCACCATATGGAGAATGTGAACAACATGGTAGCCATGGGCAAGTAGTAAGAAAAAGTGAAGGCGTTGAGGACGTGTCGGTGTGAGGTTGTGTCTGACTTCGATGCTGACTAAGCCTAATGGCGTCAATTAATTGATCCACGTTGGAAGACATTACACTACCTCGAGGAGAGATTGACGATCACATGATTATGTACCGTTTCAAGTGTTTAGGGACTCTAATAGTATCTAGATTTAAAAAGCGATGGGTGTTGTCTATATTACTAGATCTATGTCATGAGACTAGCTAGTCTTGCAGGTATAAATCATTCTAATGTACTCTTAACATAAGGAACAATCTCTCACAATCCAGTCATCACCTCAATCCCTTCAATGAAGCGAAAAAAAGAGGGGACATAGCCACCAAGCATACAACCGTAAGCAAGCTACATTTCCTCAATCCAGTTATCACCACAATCCCTTTTCAACCAATCCAGGAAGCCATCGTCAGGAGTGGGGCTGAATATGATGACGCTGCTACATGTTCTTTTGTGATTACAAGCAAGAGAAAACACTACAATCGGTCAACATCATTTTTACTTTAGTATCACAGCTGGCTATTCAACGGGACGACGCATTTGAACTCCTTCAAGAGTATTATCAAGAGCTGCATCCCTCCCACGGGCTCAATAAGCCAGCAGATGCAGATGAACTTGCGCAAATCACGGCCAGAATGTGCAATCTATTCTCACAAGTCGTCATTATTGTTGATGGGATCGATGAATGCGGTGATGGTGTGTTCCAGGCCCTGGAAACCCTTTGTGACCTGGCAGACCTCACTACCACGACTTCGATGGCGTTGCTGAGCCGCAATGAGGTCGAAATAAGGCAGGCGCTCGAGGGTAAATTCAAGGAAATTACAATCGACGCACACGAAGAAGACCTCAAAATGTATGTCCGAGCCGAAATTAACGGAGAATCCGAGCAAAGCAACTGGATATCCAAAACAAAACGATCAAGGATGAGATCCAAAATGAGCTGGTCAGTAGGGCAAACGGAATGTTAGTAACTTCCCCAATTTCTCCTGTTTTTGTTCGACTACTAACAAAACAGGTTTCTTGGGTCGTTTGCCAGCTGGACTATCCGGGCCAGCTACCCACAGACGCAGATCGCCGCCATGCCCTTAATGAGTTGCCGTCAACCCTCTCTGAGACCTATCTTCGACTGCTTCAGAGGATCAATAAGCGCCCGCTCCGAGTCCGCAAGCTGGTCCAGAAGTGCCTCCATTTCATCGCCGAGTGTCCAACTATGACGATTGAGAACCTCTGCCTGGCCGTCTCCGTACCTGACAGTATTGGCGCGCGCATGGATGAGATAAGCACAGTCTCAGAGAGAGAGATTTCCCTGTGTTGCAGCAGCCTGATACGGAATTCCGCTCAAGATGAATGCTTCAAATTTGCCCATTTCTCAGTCAAGGAGTTTCTGTAAGATGACACACTCCTGCAGACTCCGGAACTGGGAGCGTACAGGCTTGTCAGGTCGGAAGGCCGAGCGCTGATCGCTCTTCAATACCTGAGATTCCTGTAAGTTGACAACATAGATGACAAGTACGCCGGATCTTTCTTCTCCGGTGATGAAAAGACTGAGAGCCGGGAGTTTCACAACTTCTACTTGTTTGCGTCTTTGCATGGCTGGAGTACGCTCAGGATGGTTTTGACGATGCCTTATCGCTTGATGCGGCCAAGTCGCTATTTTCCCACAGCGCAACAACCACCTTTTGTCTTTGGATTTTCACTCTATTCGAAATGATTTACCTCATCCACTTGCACAAACACCACTACGAAGGGGTGATATCCAAAGGGGCGAAGTTGGCTTGCTATTCCCGGAGAGATGTCCTACGTAAAATCACAAGCCTGGTTTTCAACAGTGTACTGCCTCCACTGCACATCACCTCGGCCCTGAATCTTCCCGAAATATGCTCGTTCCTTATTTAGTCTGTGGTTCAAGTTGACGTCAAATCTCCTTTGAGAACGCCACTTCTACTTTCCTTGGATTCATTTATTGGTTTCATTAAAGACTTGGCAGGATTATATCCCGACTGTGACGCGACCTATTATACAAACATCCTCTCTTCATCAACTCAGCAGGACAAGACTATTGATTGCTTTATCTCATCAGGGCATCTTTACATCATCTGGATGGACAGGTTGGTGACCATTCCGTGCTACTGGCGGTCGCTATCATCGGCTATCATAAGAAGAGTTTTGGGCCATTTTGTCACACTGTTGGATCATGGACATATCCCTACTGACAATAACGTAACGTCTTTCGGAAACTACCTGAAAACTTGGACCAACCGCGAAGATCGCTCAAAACTAACAGAACCACTACTCAAGTTGCCCAACTACTTCATGAACTCATCCACATACGACTTAGACTGGGGCTTCAGCCTCGGCGTGGAGATTTGGCTTGCCGCCGTTACTCTTGGGCTCGACTTTACAAATGATCCAAACTTGACGGACAGCCGAACTTCCCTTTCAGTCGCGGCGTTGATTGACAAGACAATACTCGCAATCGAAAATGACGGCACTGCCACACTTCAACTCTGTCTGAGAGACGGCGGTGTCAGCGTCAGCCAGCTTCTGCAGTGGGACAACATTAATGGGACACTGCTCCATCATGCTGTCATGCTCGATGCCTTGGAACGCGCCACTCTTCTTTTGGAATTTGGGAGTGGCCCAGAATGCAAGTCGATCATGAGGACTCCCGTTCTTTGCTGTGATCTAAGGGGCGACGGAAGGATCCTGAAGCTTCTCGTCGACCATGGAGCGTCTCTCCTCACTCATAATTCACACCAAGCCACACTTTGGCACGTCTGCGCAACCTATCATCCGAGCCAGATCTCATTCATGGAAGCGCTGTGCAGCATTGATCCGGGGTGCACTCAAAAGGCTTTACTAATGCGAACAAAAGCTGGCTTCACACTCCTCATACTGGCATTGATGGCTCTGGAGGATGCCTCCCAAGACTACTTCGAGCAATTAGATTTCGGGCAATTGGAGAGCAAAGCCCTCCTGCTTTTGCATTACTGCCAGCAAACGCCAAAATTCTGGTACAATCATGAATATTTGTTCACGATAGCGAGCCGGACTGGCTCCAAGAAGGTCTTCCAACTGTTATTGCAGCTGAATCACGAGTTCGGCCTGATCAAGCCTGGCGACATCACACCATTTCACTGCTTAGGAGTCAATACAATAATGCAGTGGCTGGAATTCTTAGCAACGACCTATCCTGGAGCTCTACAGCTGACTTCCTCTTAGATAATCGACCTTGCTACCGTTATTACCCCAGAGATTCTGGAACAAGTTATACAATCGTCCAATCTTTGGGATCCGAACCATCGTGTCGTTGTCAGCTACTTAAAACGGGAAGTACGGGACATAAATACCTTCTACGTTCAGCTCCTTACCAAGTACGGCACAGATGTCCATCAACGAGAATCTGGCAGAAGCCCCATCGAGTTTGCATGTACACGGGACGTTGCGCGCCAACTTTGCGCACAGCAGGATGGCATCGCCATTCTCCAATGCCTCCTTGATCATTCTCGGCCGGAGAGGATCAGAGACTTTTCTAGAAACTATCCGGCTTATTCAACATTGCACGGACTGGCAACTCGATCACCTCCAGAGCGCGTTGAATGGTTGTTGCGACAACTTGTGGACAAGGGTGCAGACTTGGACGCTATCAACCACGAGGCACCACGCCGTTTCCGCATGCCTCCGCTCATCTGGCATCCTAAATATCGATCTTTTCGCTGTGCAGAGATTCTCCTAGATTTGGGGGCCGACCCCCTGTTGACCGAACAAGGCCGTCCATTCGCCGATACAGTCTACGTTGCATTCTCCCAAGGATCTGTAAGTTTTATGGAAAGGCTGCACAGATATTCGAAAGAAAATCCCATCGACATTGGCTGGATGAGAAAAGTCAACGCTGCATCTGATTGGACTTTTAGAGACGCCACGCTCTATCACTGGGCATGCATCAAAAAGGATTTTGGCATGGTTGAATTTCTGGTCCAACAGCAACTTGTCGAAAGCATGGACTCGGTTTATGAAGGGGGACTCACGGCACTTCATCGTGTTGCCATATCAACCAACCGACCATCATTGAGTTCCTCGTTTCTCACCAAGCGTCGGTTAGTCTTGGATCTGACCGCGGCCGAACTGCTTTGCATCTTGCGGCAAGTCATGGAAACATCGAAGCCGCCAGCATGCTTCTGAGACTGGGTGCCCTGAACCTGGTTGATGACGATGGACAAACTGCGCATATGCTCGCCAGCGCAAAGGGTCACGACGACATTGCGGAATTTCTCGACAAGGGATTTAAACCACCCAGTGAGGTACACAAGCTATCCTCGAAAAAGAGGCCTCTTCTGGCTCAACAGCTAGGAGCGGCAATCGAGCAAGGCAACATGGACGAGGGATGTAGTATCCTCAGTTGTGAACCGCAAGTCGGGGCTCCAAGACCTGCACTCAAACAGGTGCGGCATGGCGAAATTACACAATGCCGTCCTTCAAGGTCTCTTTGCTCCTTCTCAGCTGCTCCTTGAAAATGGGACAGATCCAGACCAACCTGACCCACTTCGGGGGCAGTCCGCTAGACTTGACGCACGATGTGGAGATGACGGCACTTCTTCTACAACACGGTGCATCACCAGTCAGAGTTCTAACGTGGCCCTTCGGCGCCTTGCTCCAAAGATGGGGGACCAACTACGAAGCACTCGTGAAGATATATCAGAAATACATGCAAGGCATGGGTGTGGGATTTCAAGACATTGTGGATTCTTCGGCGCCTTCCTTCGTTACCGAACATTCAACCAATTTCGCTGTCGTTTTGGAGGCAGAGTTCTGATAATATGGCTTAACCTTCAGCCCGACCGGGGATGGAGCCCACTGTGCAGAGCTGCCTCAAGGGGATTAATCAAGGTCATGGAAAATTGCTTGGAGATGGATGCTGATCTTGATTCCGAGACTGTGCCAGATCAAGCGGATGGGTTTTGCGGATGGCATTGTTCCAACAGATGGGTTCGTCTATCCCCAGAAGCCTACACACCTGAATCATTCGGCGAGTTCTGAGGGCGAAGCGACAGCCCCAGGAGCGCAATGCTCCTACCCTAATGCTGAGACAACCTCAGAGCCCTCCTGTGGCGACCCAGAGACTAAGCAAACGTCGACCTCTGTCAAGGGTGGCGAGACGAGTTTCAGGGTGGTTCCATAAGCAAGAGGCGCATATTACAGCCCAGGGGTGCGAGAGTTCACGGTGAGCATTAGTGATGATAATATTTAGAAAGGGTTTCTACTAATATACCTTCTCTTTCCCTGGCCATTTTTGCCTGTTTTCTCGGCCTTTGACAGGTGACACTGCTTATCCTTGTTGGGGGCCAGTCCCCAAATATTAAGCGTGAACTGAGCCATGCGCTCGATGCTGTTAGTCTCTCCCATCAGCATCAGGGTGCATTCAAGCTGGATGCTTCCCTTGCCCCTTAGTGGAGGCTCACAAGTAACACATATTTTTAGAGACTTGGAATAATCAGCCTTGGCTAATCGGAGACGAGAGAACACTCTGCTGCTGTCTTGACCGTGGAAGAGTGGACTGTGCTGCCAAGTCCTCTTTGCCGTCACACTGTTTGTTTCCGCATCAGCTAGTATACGCATATCTAGACATATCTAACAGCCCCGCACGCATCCATGTCCGGCCCTTCTGTCACACACATGTCAACCCCCTCATTAAAGCAATCTCCCTTCTCTATCAAATGGTATCCTCTCTAACGGCTGGACAACGAGGCTTTGACTGTGAATACATTGGACGTTCAATCTATGACGCGGGAGTTGCCGGACGACAGCCACTCTATCTAAAACCTAAACACTGAGCAACAAAGTTGTATCCATGAGCAACCCCTAGCCATTGCCCTTATTCATCGCGGGATGGCATATTGCCACCCGACGTTGCCAAGTGGCAGTTCTGTTGCCCTGAAAAAATTCAGAACCCTTGCTTTCCTGATGTGAGGCGATACCACAAATTGAGTAGCAAACCTTGCGACAAAGTTGTTTGATAGAACAAACAGACTGAGGAAGTAGTACAGCCCACTCGCCCACGTCTGCAACCTTGTTACCAACGCCGACTGTTTGTAATCCTTCTCGACTGCCTCCGCCCTGTCGCTCTGATACTTTTCAAAGACCTTGGCAAGGGTGGCGATGTCGGTCTTCCCGTCGGCAACGGCTTGGTGCAGCCCGTTGCACAGCACGACAACATCCTGGATCCCGTTGTTGAGGCCCAAGCCGGCGTTGGGCGTAAACTTGTGACAGGCGTCTCCCGTGAGGACAATGCGTCCGTAGCTCCAGTGTTTCAGGATGCCTTCTCCAAGATCTGACATGCCCCATGTGAATCGCTCTTTGACGACGTCTTTGACTTTGAGGGTCTCGTTGACCAGGAATTCGGCTAGCTTGGCTGCTACCTCCTCAACCTCCTTCTCCGAATATGATCGCAGTGTATTTGTCGGCTCAGACTTGTCGTACAGTAGAATCCAGCCCCGTTCACGGCCCGTGAGGTACATTACCGACTGGTCCTTGCTTGTTGTCTCAAAGTTGGCTCCCGGCTCGGAAGGACACGGGAAGCTGGCCCACAGACACTTGTACACGGATGTGAATGGCTCCTTCGGGTCCCAGTCAATCTTGGGGTGTTCGGAAAGAGCAAGGTCTCTCATGAGGTTGCGAACGATACTGTGTACCCCGTCGGCACTCAGGACGATAGAGCCTTCGTAGATGCTGCCGTCGTCGGAAGTTACGCAGACACCCTCGTCATTTGAGTTGATGGCGACGACCTTCTTGTTCAGGAAATATTTTGACTTGGCTTCCTCTAGCAGATTGTCATATAGAACCTGGACAAGATGTGCGCGGTGAAACGCAACCAGTCTAACACTCTGGCTGCGAAAGTTAGCGCAGTTCACCGCGATATATACCTGAATGATATACTTTTGCTTTAGGACCTATAGCTCTATACCCGTTTTAAACTGATACCCATTCAAGAGAAAGCCCTTCGTGTTGAGCAACTCACAGCTAATTTCCGTTAGTTTCTTATAAAGGCTAAGCTAATGCATTACCCTTACGTTATGCGGTGTAAGGATTAGGGCTGCCCTAAGGTTGAGAATGACACTCTGGCGACGCTCTAAGACAACAAAGTCGATGCCAGCTCTGTACAGAACATGAGCTTCCACTAAACCAACTGGGCTACCCCCTACGATAACGGCCTTGAAGTTTTCAGCAGCCATCAAGAATGATTGACGTTGGTGCTTGCGGGCTTCCAGCGGATGATAAATTTGTTAGAGAGTCGATGATGTGATTGGATTCAAACTTCTTGCGTCCCAGATTACGCCTGCGCATCATCCCGCTGTGTCTCAAGAAAATCTTGCTTCACCTCACTCTTGAGAGCCAGAGAACAGAATGTCACGAGCCCTGATTGTGTGAGGCATCTGCTTGGGTGTGTGCATACTCTGAGTTGCATATGATCCTCGCTCTGAGTCCCTGTACATCCTTATACTGAAACCAGCTAGAAGGATATAGTTATAGCAGTCACACGCCATATACACGCCCAGCTACCCAAATACACATCGTGACAACAGAATCTGGCTGTTCCTAGTAATCTGTTGGATTGACCCTTGGGTGGCGGAATAAGGGCCGGATAGGCACAATCCTCTGATACATTAATATCCTGATCTTAGTCTAGGGGCTGGGATTGACAGGAAAAATCCCTCACAGAAAGAGTGGTCCGGAAAAGCAACGAAGAACATCAATACAATCATGATCTTTGGTCTCCACCATCGTCTTGAACGCTATTGCCCTGATCGAGTTGGCAGTGACGGATCCAACATACTCTTCGTAGCTGTCCCCTCAAATCCCTCTCTAAGCTATTTTTTACCCCACCTTCCTGTTAGGGGCACTTGGTCCATGAGGAGTTACGATAGTAGACTGTAATGTGTAAATTCAACGTGATTGGTACGCTAGAGTCAGCCAGGCCAAAAAGAGCAAATATACCGGAGTTCAGCCCCAACGCCGAGTCGAAAAGGGTAGAAATCTCGGTGTCCCTGCCCAGGCTGGCAAAGTTTTCCGACTCCCCGTCACTCGTCGGCTTACTTTTCCTCGTCTTAGCATTTGTTATGACCCTGGCACGGACTATTATAAGAGCAATGCGCACCCAGCTCATTGCGGAAGCAGACCCCGATGATTTCCATTTTCATACCAACAGCGCCGGATATAGTAATGTGCCTGTTATGAACGTCCTTCGGAATACGAGCACCTATCGACGCTCCTGGTATGTTCACGCCAACGTCGAATGCGCCAGTTGACCCGCCAACTAATGACGACAGCAATCGATGTCGACGGCTGCACTTGAAATGTGGTTCTCCCTGGGCTCCATGCTCGCGATCGTCGCACCAGGAGCTTCGCTGACAGCTGTTCACAGGCGACGCCTCTGACTCTGCCTGTAGACCTTGCGTCGAGGGCGGCCGGCGATGCCGCGATTCGTCCCGCAGCCTCGCTTTTCGCCACTGCCATAACCCATCCGTTGTCGAGGCCGACGATCACGTGGAACCCCGGACCGACCGGGCAATTTCTTTCTCGACAACCCATACGTGGGTTCCCATACCAACATCTCGTGAGAGTGCCTTGCTGCTCCGAACGCACGCACGGTGAATACTCAATTCCTGGACAGTCACTTTCGTCCCTCAGAACCGTATCCTCCTTGAGAGTGAGGTGCTGCCACAGGATGACAATCTTTGTGGGACCCTCTCCGAGCATGAGACTCGCTTTGTCACCCTCTTCGAAGATGATAGCCCTTCCCAAGATGAGGTCCTCCCCCAGGATGAAACCCTGCATCTTGGCAATACCAAAGACTTGGACCATGGCCAAATTGACATTCAAGACCTATCCTCTACATGTGAGTATGCGCGTGCTGCCCCTTGATGTTCACACAAGTGGCTCGCCCAGACCTAACTGTCATCCTGGTTTGACAACAGCACCATTTGGCCAGGGTGTTGACCTGGAATTGCCCTTTTGGCCCCTTAACAGCCGGACTAACGCCTTGCTCGTCTGTTATTTTGCCAATCAACTGTCTTCATGGGTAACTACTGTACGTCTTGTCTTACCACTCTTGGAAGTAACACAACTCTAGTTTGACTACTGCGACAAGCATCGGCACTTCAGCACGACTGTTGTACAGGCTGCCGCGAGCCATCCGATACTTTACACTGCAATTCTTGCTATATCCTCGAAACATCTTAGTTTGTCGCAGAAAGCGGATGTTTGGGCAGCAGATCGATACCAGGCAATATGCCTTGAGCATCTGATCCCTGCCCTCGCGAATCAGGATGGCAATCTCGACAATGGATATCTCTGTGCAGCAAGTATGATACTGCGGCTTTACGAAGAAATGACTGGTTCGAAAATGTTCCGTAAGTTGAGTATGTGTTATTAACCGTTGCTAGTCCCTGGCCCCGATGAAAGGCCGTATGGTCATACCCTCGATGTCGATATTTTTACCATGTCACAAGACCCAATGCAAAGCAACTACGCCCTTTGTCGGGCATCCCTGATGATCGCCGTACGTCAAGAGATATTCATCTCCTTTAGTACTCGGAAGCCCCCGACGGCACTAGGTCGGCAGTGTGGGATCGCCAAGAGCACCGAGCCGGCCGACGACTACACATGGGCATGGAGGATGATCATTCATACAGAAGATGTTCTGTCTCATGTCTACGGAGAACCTCTTCATCGACGACAGGAATGGGACGAGTTGAGCAGTTATCTAGATGAGTGGACTGCAAAGAGGCCACCATCGTTTAACCCTGTTTGGCACTCCGAGCCTAGCGAGAGCGTTTTTCCGGAGATTTGGTTTGCAAACGACTTCCATGGTATGTCGGTGGCTTTCCCATCACAGAAAACTGCCCTGATGTGTTGTGCGTCTCAAGACAGCTGTTGACAGGTAAATCAAGTAGCAGGACAGCAGTATGCGGACATATGCCGTATACTGTTAATAGCAAATAACCCTCACATGCCATCTCTAGGACTCGACCGCTTACAGCGTTCCAGATCTGCCGAGGAGCAGATCCGAAGCCTTGTGCTCAATCTTTGTGGAATCGCTACTTGTAACACGCAGTACCCACCCGCCACGTTCACAGCCGGAATGGCCATAGCGGTTTGTAAGTAACAGAGTAATTTTCTCGTCCCGTTTGTAGACTTCGTTGACCTTGATGAAGGTGGTGATCGGTTCACCTGTCGCAAAGAGCAGAAGCAGCTTATCGAGGTGGTCAGAGCCGCAGAGTCACATATGGGATGGGCAATACTCAAACAGGAAAAACGCTTGTGTGAGCTTTGGGGCTCGGACAATCCATTGGAGTGAAAGATAGCAGTCACTTCCGATGTAGATAATTGAAGGAGTTTGCCCCGGATTTCATACCGTAGTGAACATGGTCCCAACCTCGGCTTTGACTTCCCACATGACGTGATACCACGATGGAAGGATCACGTAATCGCCATCTTCTTTCTGCCAATGGCCACATCCCATCATCGGGCAATGCCGATTGAACACCGCGGGGAGACGGGGTTCTGCTCGCTTGTACGTGCTTCCTCTGTGGATTCACTTCATGCGAGAAGTGGAGGCCGAAGGCATCAAGACGGAGCGTCCGGAGTATTGGTGACCGCCGATTCGTTTCTTTGCTACGCACTGCAGACCCATCTACCTTGAAGTGTTCGTTGGCACGATGTTTCAGAACAACGCTCTATGGCGAGGGAGGGGATGGGACCGGCGCCAACCGATCGGGAAGTTTTACCATAAACTGCAATTGACTTACTGAATGCGGCAGTCCGCAACTCGCTGCCCTTGAGTGGTGACCAAATCAGTCTTGGAATACCGACTGCCCATATGATTTGGCTGACTCCCAGCATCACACTCAAACAGCCACAGCTGCAGACGTGGAGCACTGGGAGAAATTCCAGGCGATCAATGCACCAATCTCTGTGGGCAAATTGCCGTCTTAGGGAATCCCAAACGTCTGCCTGTCGCGCTCTTTTTGACTGGCTCTCTGCGATAGACAAGTATAAATAAGGGTAGCAGAATACAGTTTCTGAGAATCAAATCAGACAATTTCACCCAACACACCAACACCATGACATCTTTGGCAACCTGGACTGTCACCCTCGCTCTTCTTTTTGTACTGGAGCCTGTGGCTCGATACATCTGGGATCCAAAGAAGCTGCGACGCTTCCCGAACCACAATGCGCTCTCGGGCTTCACCAATCTCGGCTACATCATTGAACGTTGTCGCGGCTTCCGGTCCAAGAACATACACAAGAAGCATGAAAGCAATCCTGTCGTCCGCACAGGTCCCAACTCTCTATCCTTCTCTTCTCCGGATGCAATCCGTGCCATCTACGGCCACTCGACTACCTGCGTCAAAGGAGACATGTACGCTGCCCCGGCAGGACCCCACGTGAGTCTCCTGGATGTCGTCAATAAGGAAGACCACGCCCGAAAGCGCCGCTATATGTCACATGCGCTTGCCACCCGCAACTTGCAAACTTGGGAATTCAAGATCGCAGACAAGGCCGGGAAGCTATTGCGACAGTTTGATCGCATCTGCGAACAAAACGTGTCGTCTAACAGCACCGCACCTGCAGTCGTCGATTTTCGCAAGTGGACCAATTTATTCACCATTGAGGCAATCGTGGACATCGCTTTGAGTCACAAACTCGGATGTCTCGATCGGGGTGATGATTATGTGAAGATCACGAGCGTCGACGGGAAAGAGAAGCAAGTTCGGTACATTGAATGCCTGCACGCCGGTAAACGGGCAACATCGACGCTTGTGTGGTCAACTAGATGGTTCCGTCTTTTTCGGGCGGTCCTGACCACTGTTCCTGGATGGTTCCGCTCCCAGTGGTCCAAGGGCAGTGATTTCGATGCCATGGTCCATCATCTCACGCGGGTACGAGCCGAGCGCCACCGAAACGGCGAGAACTTGGACGACATCATACGTTGCGTTATTGAAGATAAGGGCGGTCAGTTTCGCGGATTGCACAATGGCGAGATAGAAGCCGAAGTCAGCGTTTTGCGTAAGTATAATCTCGTCGCGCTCTTTGGGCTTCTGAGATCTCTCTCTGACTGAACTCAGTCGATGCAGGTTCGGATACAACCGCTATCGCACTGACTCACGTTATGTATAATCTCCTCCGAAATCCTAGGACTCTGGACTGTCTGCGAAAAGAGTTGGACGAATCCTTGCAAGGAGCCGACTCAGTTGCCTCCTACGACCAGGTCAAGAACTTGCCGTATCTGCGAGCTTGTCTTGATGAGTCGCTGCGTCTGTTACCTCCGGTCTCATTTGGCTTGAACCGCAAGACAGGCCCAGCGGGTATTATCATTGATGGCCAATGGATTGCCGGAGGCACAACCGTTGCAGTCCCAGCTTATACAGCACATCGAAACCCCCAGCTGTTTCCTCAACCTGAATCTTATTATCCTGAGCGTTGGTTAGAAGAAATGAACAAAGACACAAAAGCATCATTCATTCCCTTCAGCGCTGGAGCCCGGGGATGCATTGGCCGCAACATCACCTACATTGAACAGATGGTGCTTGTCGCTTCATTGGTCCATCGCTACGGTTTTGCACTGCCGAGTGCAGACTGGCAGTTGGATCATGAGGAGGCTTTCAACCTCTGGCCAGGGTCCCTACCCTTAAGCATCCGAAAAAGATCCACTATCGAATGAGTAAAGATAGCGGGCTTTGCGAACTGTAATAGGATAGGGTAAGCTAATAGTATAACTATATTTGAATAAAAAAGTCTGCTATAAATACCCACTAGTCCGCTCTTTATTTATGCTAGATATATTACTTTAGTTAGGAGTTTATATAAGATTATATAAAAGCTTAAGTAATATAAGGATAGTATTATAGCCTAGGTTAAGATTAAGTAGTTATAATTAATAGAATTATAATATACTTATTTTTTTCTATTTTTAATTAGCTTAGCCTATCCTATAGCCTAACTTAATCTTATACTCTATTAGTATTTCTTATTAATAAGATTAATATTCTAATAGTAAAAAGAAATTAGAAATAATACCTTATATTATAGCCTGGGTTAGGACTAGGCGGTTATAACTGGCAGAATTATAACAATACTTACTTTTCCCTTCTTATCCTATATATTATAAGGAGCCTATATTATAAGCTACCTAATAACTTATAATTAAGACTCATAACTTATAATAAGACCTATAACTTATAAGGTAAGCCTAGTAGTAATACTATAAGCTACCTAAGTATATATATATACTCCTTTAGCACCCTAAATAGGATAGCCTTACTAGCTATTAATATACTTAGTTATATTAAATCTACTATTTTACTATTACTAGACTATAACTTATATTACTTACTCTAATATCCTAATCTACTTAATTATATACCTTATGCTTAGATTTACTCTATACCCTTAGGATAGGTTTAATTATTATATATTAATAGCTCTTATTTAGTATATTACTATATTAACCTAAGTAATATCGAACTAATAAAATAGCTACTTAAGTAACTTCTATAAATGCTAATAATAGTAATAACTTTATTATCCTTATAATACTATCTCCTACTATAAATACTAATATATTTAATAGTAAGGAAGAAGATAATAATAATAAGGAAG